>JAXFYN010000903.1:0-60357 GCA_036172215.1 Camellia granthamiana
TTGAGTAAAATTAAAGCGTTGGTGAGTGAAAGAAAAATAGATGTTTTGATGCTTCAAGAGACGAAGAGAGACAGTGTTGATGTTAATTTTGTCAAATCTTTATGGCCAGTGGAGGATATGGGTTTTGTGGAAGTTGATATAGAGGGAAGTGCAGGTGGCCTTTTTTGCATTTGTCATACCCAAATTTTTCAGTTGATTGATCGCTGCAGTTCAAGGAATTTCATTCTTCTTTTAGGTATCTCTTCTAAATCTTTCCGTTGTGCTATTTGTAATATATATGCTTCGAATGATGTATTGAAGAGGAGGAAATTATGGAAGTGTCTTATTAATCTTAAACCTTCTTACCCCAATCCTTGGTGTCTGGGAGGTGATTTTAATAAGATTAGATTTATGAGTGAAAGGAAGGGATGTTCAAGAAGGGAGAGGGAAATGAAAGATTTTAACAATTTTATAGATAGTCTGGAGATGAATGATTTACCTATGCAAGTAAGACTATTCACATGGTGTAATGCAATGGATGGGGATAGGTGGAGTAGGTTTCATAGGTTTTTGCTTGACCCTGTTTGGTTGGCGAGAGATAAATTTAAACAATGGGGATTATCTAGAGGCATTTCTGATCATTGCCTAGTTTTGCTAATAGAGGATGAAAGGGATTGGAGGCCAAAACCTTTTAGGTTTATTAATGCATGGACATCTCACCCTCAATTCAAGAATGAAGTGAAAATGGTTTGGGAGGAGGCTCAGATTTTGCGATGGGCTAGTTTCAGAATCATGCATAAATTGAGAAGCTTGAGAGCACATCTGAGAAGGTGGAACATGGAAGTATTTGGTAATATTGATGATCAAGTTAAAAAAAGCTAAAGATGAACTACATGAGTGGGACTTGAAAGCTGAATCCAGATCCATGTTGGAATCTGAAGTGTGAAGAAGAAGAGAGGTTAGAATTCAAGTTTGGCATCTCAGTAGAAGTAAGGAGAGGATGTGGTTACAAAAGTCTAGAATGTCATGGGCACAAAATGGTGATAAGAATACTAGACTATTTCACTTGATGGAAAGTAACTTGCAAAGGAAAAATTTCTTGGACTCAGTGAAGGCAAATGGTGTTGTGGTGGACGATCCAAGTATGGTGAGACAAGCAGTGGAGAATCATTTGAAAAGAGTGTTTTGTTGAAAGTTGGAAGTGTAGGCCTAAGTTGTCAAGTTCTTTTTTATTTATCAGTCCTGCTGATTCCAAGGAGGTACTGGAGACAGATTTTACTGAAGCATAAATTTGGGTAGCCATTCAAGATTATGATGGAAATAAGGCCCCTCAGCCAGATGGTTTCAATCTGTATTGCATTCAAAAGTGTTGGTCTATAATGAAAGGTGAGTTTATTATGTTGTTTCAAGAGTTTCACAGTAATAGGACGATGGCTAGGGGGGTAAACAACTCTTTCATCACTTTGATTCCTAAAAGGAGAACCCTACAGCCTTTAGTGAGTATAGGCCTATTAGATTGGTTGGCTCAATTTACAAAGTGTTGGTTAAAGTGCTATCTAGAAGGCTAAGACAAGTGCTACCTAAACTCATAAATGAAGTTCAAACTGCTTTTCTTGGTAATAGATGCATCCTTAATGGGGTTTTAATCGCTAATGAAGTGGTGGACTATAGACACCCCATTTTTGACCGCCTTTAAAACTTGGGCGCCTCAGGTTGAACACTCGATGATGAAATGTTACGTTGTGCAATCATTCATATGTTCAGTAAAAGGCTTCGTTTTTTGAACTTCTGATCCCAACCTTACATCCAATTTTGACCAAAAACTATTTTAGACCTTAAAACCCTCTTTTCAAAATATTTTTTTAAATGTTTCTACGATATTTTGAGGCTCGTATTTTGTTTAAAATATTACACTTTTCGGTAAATCGAGTAAGGATAAAGTGGAAATAAATGGAAGGGAGGTGAACTCTTTGAAAAATGTTTAAAAACATCTTATTTATAGGTTTGGAGTTTAAGGAAATAGGAGGGGTTGGAAGAAAACCTGTTGGGGGAAAGGCTGGGTATCAAATCGTTAAGAAAGAAATGAACAACCTTCACTAAATTAGGCATATCTCTTTGTACACTTAACATTTAGATGTGAGGCTACCACCATTGGAAAGTAGATTTCCAGGGCTTCAATTTAGACTCAAGAATCACCCAACACCGAGTCCGAATGAAAGAGATATGCCCGTTTGAAATCGGGCTTGAGAGTAGTTTTTTGTGGCCGACTGTACAAGTCATTGGTCGGCCGGCCAGGTGTCCCGACAGGCAAGTATTTTACTGCCAGATGTCCCCCCCATGTGCATGCCTTGCACTAGCTGTCTCTATACAGATATTTCTGAGATAGCAACTAGTTCTTCTATATCTACTTGACCATACCTTATGTTTTTAGGTTAGAAAAAATTACCAAAGCTCAAATTCTTGAAAAACTCTCTCTCTCTCTCTCTCTCTCTCTATATATATATCTTGCAACACACATACACTACCCAAACACTTCCTAAACCAAATATTTGAGGCTCCTTGTTGAGGTTATTGAGCTAAAATTTTAGCTCTTGAGGGTGATCAGTTGTTCGTTTGTGAATCAAAGATTTACTACTCTTCGAGAGGTATAACTTTGGCTATCCTTACACTACTTCTTCCTACTCTTTTCTTGCTGATTTCATACTATTTTTACACTATTTTATGGGCAGAAACTTGTGACTTGAGGCTATTAAAGGTGGAGGGGTTAACCACCATTCTTTAAACCTTGTTCTCCAAGCTTTTGTCCTTGTGGTTTTGAGGTTCAAAAAGTGAAGGGGTTAGCCACCCCTCCTTAGGCTTGCTTACAAGCTTCATTTCTCCATTATTTTAGTTCACTTTTTTGTGAGTTTTAGGACTATTTTAGGGTGTTTATTTCATTTATGCCTTGCATAGTATGCTTGTAGTGTTGTAGTCCTCATAGGTTTGGTGGTTTAGGCTTTAGACACCAACCTATTTGAGTTGATAGCTTTTATTTTCATAGTTTTCATACTTATGTTTACACTTGTGATAATCATCTCTGCACCCTTCCTCATTTATTGGTTTTCTTTTTTTGGGAGTCATTTCAAATGAGTGTTGTTTAAGGCATGCGAAAGAGACCCTTCCATGCTTAATGGTTTAATCTCTTCAGAGGTTCATTACCAAGGCATTACATCTCTATCATGCCAAAAATAACTTCTTGTTTGACACTTCTCTTCATTAGTGGACATAACTCTCATTTTTGGACTAAAATGGTTAAAGAATGGAAAGGTAATTAAAATGACTAATAAAATTGCATTAAAATGGCAAGAGTAATAAAATTGGGCTGGGTTCAATCGAACGTTAATTGAACCCATTGAGTCTTAAGTCATTTCATACTCTTTAGTGATGATAATGGCTAAAAAATCAATGTCTACCACTTCCCTTGAGGTAACTCCATGACAAGGAGGAGGTTTTGTTGGTCTTTTATTTCCATTTATTGAGATTTTGTCCCATCGATTGATAGATCATCATGCAACAACATTGTAATCATTGATGGTTTGTGAATCGAGTCTACCCCTTCCTTGATTTGTTTCATGATAGGGAGAGGCAGAGAGGATAAACATCCCCTGGAAACACTCTATTTTTGCTTTGTTTCAATTCTGTTACAGCAGGGCAGTATCAAAAATTAGTGGCTGGCTGGCCACCCTACCATCCGGTCGACCACTTTCCTTGGCCGGCAGGCTACCCTACCATTCGGTTGACCACTTTCCTTGGCCGGCTAGCCACCTTTTGTTGAGCAAACAGTGGCATTTTTCTTACAAAACAGTGGCATTTTTCTGACTGTGGACAGAACAGAATCAGGCAGCAGAAGAGAGACGCTTCCGGGAGGATATTCTTTGTTGCACGTGTGATTCCTCAGTTCCCGCACAAATTAGATTTCATACATAATGTGTTGTAATTAATTAGCTTTCAATTTACAATAGCTAGTTGCTTAGTTAATTAATTTCGTATTGTAATTAATTAGTTTGTCCACTACAACAAATTTGGGATTTAAAGACGAAACAAATTCGTTCCAAAATGTACACATTTTGTCACCCAAACTAATTACAACGAAAAGTTTTTGTCACTTGTTTTGTCGCCAAAGCGTCGTCGCTAAAGGGTCTTAGAGACGAAAAAAATAAATTCGTCATTGAAAATGATAAATTTGGGACGATTTTTTTGTCTCCAATACACTTTGTTGGGAACATACTTGTAAGTAATTAGTGACAAAATATTTTGTCATTAAAGGAAGAAATCAGAGACAAGTATTTTGTCATAAATATAAGAAATAGAAACGAAATAATTTTGTTGTGTTTAATATTAACGAAGACGAAAAGAATTTGTCAAAGAAGCTACCAATAGAGACAAAAACAAATTCATCATTAAACATGATCAAATAAAGTCAAAAAAAATTCGTTACACATTGAGGGTAATAGTGACAAAATGTGACAATATTTTTCGTCATGACAAATTCATTTAGTACGAAATAAAGAATTCATGACAAAATTAGTCATCCACCTAAGCCAAATAAGGGACCAAAAAAAAAAAAAAAAACCTTCTTTAGGGATGGAAAATTTTGTCACTAATTCTATAATATTTTTTTCCACATTATATACATATTTTATCAAAATCTGAATTTTAGTAACAAATATAACCATGTTCATGTTAAAACCTATTTAATATAACAATTCCATCACAACTTAACCTACCTGCTATCAACATATTTACGAATTAACAAAATGAAAATATCCATTCATTATTACGAATAATTTCATCCTAATACAATAAAATAGTGCAATATCCACAAAATATCCAAAAGTTATAACTAGTGCAATTCCACCAAACATGTAATAATAACTAGTGCAACTCTACAAAGCATGTGTATCCTTATCAAACAAAAATGAACATTCAAGCAAATTACATCATTGTTGCACGTAAAAAATGCCACCCTAATACATCGTTGTTGCACGTCAAAAATGCCACCCCAATCCAATCTGCAAAAAAAAAAAAAAATAAATAAATAAATAAATTAAAAGCTTTAGTAATTAATCAATTATACAAAAGATTAAAAACATTAGTAACTAATCAATTTACAATTAGATCAATTATACAATTTATTCCTCTAATAGACTTTTTTTCGAGATTATGGAAACAAAAAATTAATTTTAAGGCTAATTCACAAATGGTGCATCCCATTAATGTGCTGTAACGCCCCGAAAATAATACAATAATTCAACAGTAAATACTAATACAACATGGCATAAACACAGTATTAGGCTTTCATTCTTCAGAATCAATTTACAAAAGGGGCACATGCATTACACATTCATAAGCTCCACCCTGAATCTATAGCATGTGACACCAAACTAGATGATCAACGAAATAAATGCCCTATGGGCTTACAACTTTCCAAGACGATGCTTGGTTACAACAAAACGAGTCAGAAGCTCAACACAAATAAAAGCTCTAGGTTTGTACAAAAGTAAATACAAAATAAACAAAAGTGAGCTCTCAGCTCCACAATCCTCCCAAGCTAGGTCCTTGGCGGAGGCATGTCACTAGCACCTGAAAATGGTTTCCCAAGTAAGGTGAGTCAAAGCCTAGTAGAGACAATCTATCACAATATATAAATATTAACAAAGATATAATAAATATGCACGTGTTCAAGGTCCAATGACAATATTTTATAACTCTTTTTCCATACCATGTTATACCAAACTTACGTCTCAATTCATTTTATCTCGGTTCATTAGATATACCCACTTCATTTGATCGATCAAACAGAGGATACACCTTACAGGTCTCCAACCAACATAATTATCATACAGATACATTCACTTGCCATTTTACGAAAATTTCGTCTGCGAGAATTGGCACCCATGTGTACACGCGGTTTTTGGGACTTTCACCCTGAATACACAGGCTAACTTAATTTATGGAGTCCATCTCCTTTCTCCTCCCAAACATGGAGTATATCCCCTTCTCTTCCCAAATATCATACATATACAATATATACACATCATAATCATATTCAATGATAACGATCAAGAGATTAGTTTCAATTCGCTTAATCCTCATGCAATTGTTACAACAATCATGGCTATCTTTCACCGATAGCCCGAAACTGATATTTCTAAATAGATATATAATCTTTACAGCAGAAAAATTATCCAAATTTTCCATAAGTACGAGATAAAACATGTCTAATTCCACCATTTGCATAAACATTCATCCAATTTCATATTCCCAATACCAATTTCATTATTTATACAAAATACTTATTCAAGGCAATTTAGGGCAAAAAATCCCCTTTTTCCCAATCTCATCCCAAACACCAAAATCAACCATTTTAACATAACACAAGCTCATATCTACTCTCATATCCATTTCCAATATATACTTTCAAAACCTCTCTTTTGATTTTAACCCAAACCCAAGGTTTGTTCAAAAATCACCTTAAATCCCAATGTTTCTTACATATCAACAAATATTTGAGTTAAAACTCGTAGAAGAGTGTAGAAGATC
Organism: Camellia granthamiana; assembly: GCA_036172215.1. NCBI lineage: Eukaryota > Viridiplantae > Streptophyta > Magnoliopsida > Ericales > Theaceae > Camellia > Camellia granthamiana. The sequence continues at coordinate 6,562 of JAXFYN010000903.1, forward strand.
CCTACCTCAAACTTAGAAGACCAAGGGAGCAAAGGAGAAACTTTAAGAGCGATGAAACCAAGCTTTATTTGGAGCAAAATAGAGCTCTAGCAATGCTCTATCTTTTTTTATCAAAGAGAGTATGGTAGAGAGATCCTTAATCTAGGTGTAATTGTAGAGAGAAGTGGTGTTCTAGAGAGAGAGAGAGGGTCGGTCTAGGGTTTTTGAGAGAAGAGATATCAAAAGTGATGTAAAAACATGTTTTTGCAAACTAATATATGTGCAGCTTGCTCGAGCATAAGAGTTGTCGCTCGAGCGGCCAGACACAAATAAGTCACCTTGCTCGAGTGCAAGAAGCTTCGCTCGGGCATAGAATACACACTCCCAGAAGTTTTACAGACAAAAGACCGTCGCTCGAGCGCAAGAGTCCTCGCTCGAGCAAAGAACACTATCCTCCCAGTATATTTGTAGACCTGCAAAAGTATTGGGAGCTCACAAAACTCACTCGAGTGCAAAAATCATCGCTCGAGCGAAGAGGCCAAAATCTAGACAACAACAATTTGAACCAACTAGCAACCAACATGTTCTGAACACAACCAAGATACTCCAAAACTCAATATCAATGTGGAATAAGGAAAAAGAGACAAGAACAACAATACAGAATCATGAAACTTGAGCCCAAAATATAACAAGCGTCGGATCAAAACTAGAATCGCTATATGTGTCGTAAGTTCATACAACTTATATTGGTCCCTCTTAAGGTGTTTCTGTACAAATCTGTGGTTGTGTGATAATTTAGCCTTTCGACGGCCTTTTTTGAAGCTTTAAGTATAGAGAAAAAAGTATTTTTAGACTAATTCACAATTTATACATCCCGTGCACCTGTACAAATTGGACGTCCTATGCATGTTTTCATAACTTCCGAATTCTGCAAACATATATTCTTTTATAAAATTTGTTATATTAAAGTTAATATACTTTACCAAGAAGTATGTCCACTTGTGGATGAGTCCCCTCCACTTCCAAAGTGTCTAGTGAATCCTTTGCTCTTCAAAAAGTTGACAACATCTACCATTATCTCCCCTTGCTTCTTCCTACTCTCTTCAAGATCTTCTATTTTATTGTTCTGCATTTGTATTTGTTCCTTTTTTGTCTTTATTTGTATCTCAAGGCGCTTTACATAATCATTTGTTTTAGCATATATGGTAGTGGTCCTCCTAATAGAGGATGAAGGTCTCATGCCAAGTCCCTTCAGATAGCCAAACCTTGGCTTTAGGACTTTGATTGACAGCTCTTCTATAGTCAAAGGGGTTGATCCCAATTGTGAGAGGTGATCAGTCTGTGTCTGTATCATATTTTCCTATCAAATATTAAAATATTAAATAATTATTAGAAAATTAAATAAGATTATAACAAATAGTATTCTAAAATTTTTTTAATAAAATTTGCAATATATACTCACATAATTACACTGAGCTTTAGACGAGATCCACTTATGTGTTTTCTCATTATCGTGAGTTTCCTTGTAAAACTCTGCTAGATCAGGTAGCATTTTCTTTTCTCGTGCCTAATTTGGTAAACCAAATATTCAATAAATAAAGCTAAGAATCTAATATAATTCTTAAAGTGCAAGGATACGTACCGGTGTTTTTACTCTAACAGGGATTGATCTAGAACCACACCTATGTTTTGTATTCATCTTTTCTCTATTCGCGATGTTGGCCTTTGATTGTTCCTATGAGGAAGAATGACCAATATAACAATGAAATGTATTATTAGTAAGACAAATATGTTGGCTTTTGATTGTTCCTGTAAGGAAGAATGAACCAATATAACAATGAAATGTATCATTAGTAAGACAAATTTAATGATTGATAATAAAGGAATTGCATTGTTCCTCTCTATCCTTTTCTTATATATCATTTCAACTTAAAAGATATTTCAAATTATTCACTAGTATCATTCAATTCTTTGAAAAATAGATTAGAGGAATTGTTGAGATTTCATCATAAGATGGTTTTTCTAGGTGAAAAAAGAAAAATGAGAAATTTACACCATTCACAAATAGGGGCATATAAGCACGGGCAAGATAGATTGTGAAAAAATCCATTTACATTTCACAAGATATGGAACAATTACTGATACCAAACTCATAACCCTTTCTTTATTCCACAACTCTATCAAATCTAAAGTTTTGTCTCAATACCCTGGATTAGTTACTTAGCTCGTTGCTTACCATTATCATGAAACTTCAGACCAAACCCAAGAACAAACAGGAAATACAATCATAGAAACTGAAATCTTAGTTCTTTATTCTAAAATGTGAAAGGTGCACTTTAAGGAACAATAAATTAATCTCTTATTATGTGGGCCTTCGAATCCATGTTTACTAGTTTGCCTTTCTCATTTTCCCACTTATTTGGTTTTTATTATGTTCCACTTACATGTCTAGAAGATAAAGGGAAAAGAATACATATGGACTTTCATAGCAAATTGATTGTGTTCATTCTAGTTTTTTTTTGGAATCTCTCCCTATTCTAATCAAATTCTTTCTTCGCTGATATAATAAAAAGATGAAAATGTCACCAGAAATTCTTTAGTGTTCCATTTTTTATCAATAAGATCTATCCACTTGGTAGGATCAACATCCTTCAGTGGGTGGTTTATTGCATAGTCCTCCCCTTTAGCCTCCTTTAGCTTCATGAATTGTTTGTGCAGCCTATAGGTATGGTTACTCAATCTCCGACCAAATTTTGTGTTCACTGCCTTCTCTATATCAACAGGGTCTCATTGTAAATCAAATTGATCCTACAAAAAATAGATAAGTCATAGATAATTCTTAACAAAATAATAATAATAATAATAATAATAATTACGATAAATAATTAAGATTTCTAACCTATTATAAAGATGAGTAAAATGTCCTATAACAGAGTAGATAGTGAACTTACATTCAAGCGTTGAAACATCGTCTCCTTAACGGAGGAATCAACATACTTCCACCTACAAACACTTGGATCTGGTAAATGTGTTAGCAATGCAATCCAGAGTAGATAGCAAAATGTCACCCCATCAATAAATGGCTAACTCATCCTTCCATCAGGCGTCTTACCCAATGCAATCCAACTCTTGTCCATGACTGATCACAAATGAAAGATCAAGATTTTTTAATTTGTTTATGTCATAAAATGCATCATGTGTGCTATTAACCTATTCCATTTAGGAATGCACAATGTGTATCATACAAAGAAAATCATATGACTTCGTCTATCTCTAATAAAAACCCATGAGTATCTTTCCTTAGTTCTTTGAGTATATAACATAGATTGAGATGGAACATATTTAAGTAGTAAAGTTGCAAAATACAATGTAGACTATTGTATTTTTAAATTGTTTGAATTTGGCCATCTAAGAAAAACTTTTTTTTTTTTGGGTTATTAAGTCATAAAATAGAATTTGGCCAACTACACAGCTCCCAAACCAACTAAACTAAGCTAACAACTAAGCTATGAGAAAAACAACTAACTACCAGAAAGCCATATACGGAAAAACAACAAAGAACAAAGAAAAAAACAAAAGGAGCCAAGCCAAGCATAATGACAAAGCCAAGCAGTGTTAATCTTGAACAAAGAATAAAGAAAAAAAACAAATGGTTTCACCCACAAAGCAGTCCTAATCTTGATCAACTCACAAAGCACAACTAATGGAATAGCACTCCAAATCTTCCTCTCCATATTCATCATCTTTCCTCCAGCCCCACTCAGTGGACTATTTACTCCTCAAAACCCATAACAGTAAGCACCAACAACACATAGCAGCAGAGAAAAAACCAGGGCCAGACCAAAGCTGCTACTATTGCTGCTCACCAGGTCAATGACAGAATGCAACAGTTGCTCACCCAAAATGCTAAAACAGAACAGATTATGAACCAGACCATCCCAACAAATTACGTACTAGACCATTGAGAGCAGCTGCTGCTCTTCATGGACAAAGCTACTGCTGCTGCTCACTAGTTTAGAGTTTACTAAATTGGTGGTCTTGCTATAGATAGAGGAAGATAGAAAGGAAGTTATGGAGTGTAATCCCATTTGCTATTTCTTAGTTGATCCTTACTTCATGTTATTAGTATCTATCTCTTTCTTAGTTGATCCTTCAATAAATTCTAATTTATCTCAAGTATACAATCAAATTATCAAAATATTTTTAAATGTAGAATTCATTGTCTATTTTGATATTATATTAAATTGTTAATTACCAACTCATTCAAAAGATTAAACTATTCAAATGTGACACATGCATGGTATGACTTAAATTTGGAAGAAACCCAATTGGCTTATAGCTTTTAACAAACACCTCATACACACACAATCAAATGGAGCATTCTTGTCTTAAGAGAGGAAAGGAAAGAGGGTTTGTGTAGACACCCCATTTTTGACCGTCCTCAAGACTTGGATGTCATCGCTTGTGCACTTGATGATTATGACTATATGTGCTCGTTTTAGTGCTTGAAGTCCTCTGTGGAATGCCCTGTCTTGGAGCCTTCACACCCTATTCATTATATGCCTTGTTTTGGACAAAAACCTCCAAGCCTGCAACCCCTAGTGGCTGCTGGCCACCAATTAAGGCTGTCGGCCATCCTAATGGCCAGCAGGCCATCACTGGTGGCCTACTGGCCACCAATGTCTTTTTTTCAGATATTTTGTTGACTGTTGTTCCAACTGTTGGCACAATTGGCTTCATCTCCTTACACGTGTATGGAGGGATTTATCTTAGCCAAATGCATGTTTTTCTATATATAGGGGGTCTCCTCCCCCAATTTTTGAGGGTTTGAAAATTTGGAACAAAAATCTCTCTCTCTCTCTCTCTCTACATTTCTCTCTCTCTTGTGCAAATTTGTGCACATTAGCCTACATACATCACACTTTTGCCTACACCTCCTTAACCAAAGTTGATCATCTTTGAGTTGAGGTTCCTTGAAGCCTTCTTGGAGCTCTTGAAGGTAGTTTTGGCTTGAATTATTGCCTAAAGTTGATCTTTATTTAAAGAGGTATAATACTTGTCTTTTAAACTTGTTTTGCATACTTGCTTTTATATCTTTTCCCACTATTTTTTGGGCTGTTTTAAGCTATAAAAAACTCTATTTTTGTGGGTTGAAATTGGTGGTTTAGGCCATTTAAAGTTAGGGCATGGTTCACCCTTCTTTATTCCTTGCTTGTAAGGCTTTTCCACCATTGTTTCCCACCTTCAAACCATCTTTTTTTGGGCTTTTGAACACTGAATTTCAGAGTATTTTTAGTGGTGAAAATCATGTTTTGAAGTCCAAATTTGGAGGGGTTAGCCTCCCCTCCTTGTGTCTTGTTTGCTAGCCTAGATAGCTCTATGTGTTAACTTATCTTTCTAGCTTTTGTAGCTTAATTCCATCATGTTTTAGGCTCTATTTTGGACTATTTTAATTCTGTTTTGGGTTGGTTGTTGTATTTGAGTCTTGTTTTGCATGCTTCTAGTGTAATAGTCCTAATAAGCTTGATGTTTTAGGCTTTAGACATCACTTATTTGAGTTGATAACACTTATTTTGGGCTTTTAATACTTCATTTCAGCATTAATCATCTCTACAATCTCCCTCTTTTCTTGGCTTTTTATTTTGCTTTGAAAGTCGTTTCAAGTCACTTGTTTGCCTAAGCATGAAATTAAGGTTTCATACTTAATGCTTTAATCCCCTAGGGGGTTCATTAACAACGGTATGATGCTTCTTTCATACCCAAAGCAACTTGTGTTTTTTGAGCCCTCTTTTTATTAGAGGACTTTAACTCATCATTGGACTTAATTGGATTAAGGAATGGTTGGTAAACTAAAATGAGTAAACAAAATTGGAAACTAAAGTTGTGCAAGATAAGAATTTGATTTTTTTTGGTGTGTTCAATCGGACGTTAATTGAACACAAGGAAAATTGGGGCATTTCATACTCAAAGTGATGAAATGTGCCAAATTTCCTAGGTCTCCATTGCCCTTGATCATGCATGATAGGGTGATAGTTTTGGTCTTGTTTGTGCATTTATTGAACTTGTACACATTGGTTCCTTAGCCATCATGCAATGAAATTGCTTGATTAATGGTTTGAGGACCAAGTGTATCACTCATTTGAGATGTTTTGATGATAAGGAGGGATACACAGTACAAACAATTTGTGAGAATACCCTCTCTTTGCCCTGTTTTCTCTCTATTGCAGCATGTAATTGTGCATCACCAGTGGCCGGCCGGCCACTGTTACTGGCCGGCAGGCCACTAGTGTTGGGCGGCAACTCCTCAATGGTGGCTGGTTGGCCACCACTTCTGGCCTGCTGGCCACCAGTGATTTTTGAGCAGTGTACTTGTGAAGCATGGCAAGGTTGATTTGGAGAAGGAAAAGTTATGAGTGTTGTGCAACAGAGGCATACAATAGCAAAACAGTGGATGTTTTTCGGGCAAAAACCAAGCATGCATGGGCCTTCTTTGCTTCCCAGACTAGTTAATTAGTTTAAATTAGTCATTTATTTGTTGTACTTAATTAGTCATAGCTAATTAGTAAAGCGTTGTACTTAGTTAATTAATCCGTGTTGTAATTAATTAGTTGTAGCTAATTAGTTTGTTTTTGTGCTTATTTAATTAGTTTTGATTAATTAAATTAGTTTGTGCTGTAATATTTAATTAGCTTAGCCTAGTTAAATTCTTAATTAATTAGCTTAGAATAGTTAGTTAATTTATTTATTCAAGTTTTGTAATAATTAGTTAAGTAGTTTAGCTTAGTTAGTTTATTCATTCGGACTCTCCTTCGTGAGAGCGTAATGTAATAATGTGTATGTCTTCCAACCCCATGTCTTTCTTCCTTTTATTTATCCACTTTTGATGGTTAGATTAGGGGCATCACATTTCGTTTAGCATACTTTGTGTTTGCATCCATTCATCTTGTATTGCATGCACCGAGGCTCGGTTCAACATTCTAACTACATTGTTAGTTCAATACTTCTTTGAATACGTGCTTAGACTGCATGCTATTTAAATTGATCCATATGCCATATTAGTAGCTGAGCCTATTAGTTGCATATTGTATGTGTTGCATTAGTCATCTTGCATAGTTAGGAACATGCATTTTTCTAACTAGTTTCTTTTCTTGGCTCTGAGTACTAGGTGAGTTTTTAGTGCTTTAGCATACTTGCATGAGTGTGAGTGATTGCCATTATTAGCATGCTTGCCATGAGGCTAAGTGCTTACTTGATAACTGTTTGAGTGCCTATGGATGAAGGCTCATTGCTTGAATTGGAATGATTCAATAAATGTAAGTTTAAGCCCACTTTGTCAAGTGGCAAATTCACGAACTTTAAGCCCACTTTGTTAGGTGGCAAATTCAAACCCTTTTCGAAAAACAAACATGAAATTGAATTGATCCAATTTGAGCAAACTAGTCTATACCTGCTTGTGTGCGCATCACATAGTAATGCTAGCCTACTAATTGGAACAAGAGCATATAATGTTGATAAAAATCATATCATGATTAGTAGAGGTCGATCTTTGACCGGGCGAGCGGGGGTGCTCAATTCATGACCTTTCTCTCTCGTACCCAAGTTCCCGAGCCGAGGCAACTTTGGTGATGACAGAAACGTGGCCTTTGGCACGAGTCATGGGTTTCCTAGATTTCTCCAAAATATTTAGGTGGTGACTCTGTATCTGGCAAAGCAGTCCAATTTTGACATTTTTTGATTGAAAATCAATTTTCCAAAAAGATTTGCCGGATTTGGACTCTTTGGTGTTTATTAATTTCACATTGCACTTGTGAGATTAGATTTAGAACCGCAGGAGTCCAAACTGTAGGGCTTCTTTCGAACTTTTGAAAGGGGGTGCAAAAAAGTCGAGCTACAGTTTGTTTGTGTGCCTAGGGGGAAATAAAACTATTCCAGCCCAGGAAAAAAAAATTACCTAATGCAATGATACAAGATAAAGAGTAAGAACAATTCACATCACACCCAAAAGCAACAAATATAAGAAGACACCCAGACAGGGAGCTTCGAGATTTACATGTTGAAAGCTATTCAAAAATTGGGTCTTTAAATTATCATGAAATCTGGGAGTGGTTTGCTTTCAGTGGCTGCTTGCTTCAATGAAAATTAAGATAATAATGTGTAAATAAATTGTGGTCGATGCAGTAAAGAGGCTGAGTATTTTAACTTAATATCGATGCAGGACGCATATTAATAAATAAGTATAATGCAGTATTCTTTTCCATAGTGTTTAATTTTATTTTTATTTTTGTAAACAAAGGGAATGCAATCTTAATGAAACACATATCAGTTATGACAAAAATTAAGACTTCATAAATTAAGTATAAAAGGAAAAGTAGAGTGAACAAAAGACTGGAGGGAAAAATATGTAGTAATCAAAATCAAAAGCCTACCACAACACAATACCGTCTGATCAAAATACAACGATTATAGGAATGAAAGTATATTTGTACTATAACCAATCAGATTTTTTTAGCCACCATCTTCTTAAATCTTCTCTCCTCATAAATGATGAAGCCATAGTGTTATAGTTGGTAATTTCTAATTGTTTATGGTAACCACAGCCCCAGCTGGTTTATGGTCTAACTAAAATTGCAATTCATTTATTATTTCATGATTTGGCTTATTCTAAACCATTGTGTATTAAGGAATTTTCCACTTAGGATCATCTCCCTTCAGAACTAATAGCTTAGTTTATTTAACAGAGAATAGAGAAAATCCAAGCACTTCAGACCCATTACAACAACATACGAACAACAAAAACAAAATGAAAATGTCAGAGAAAAAAATTAAATGCCACCTAGGGTTCATAATGGGAGGGAAGAGTGGGAGGGAAAGAGAGATACATGTGTACCGTGAGAGTCCCTTCCAGTTAGATTGTGGAAGAATGCTTCAGCGAAGAGCCGGTCCCTCTGCCGTGGGTTACAACGGTAATCACACTAGAGAAAGAGCAGAGGTATCAAGTGAGATAGATGAAATTTGATGGTCTTGAAGATCACAACCCTTTAATTTCTCAGCCCTAAAAGAAAAGAAATTGTCTTTATGTGATGATCGGTGCGTATTTTGCCTTGTTCTCTTGGGTTATGTTGGATTTACCTTTGTTGAAATGTCGGATTCCAAAGTGTGGTCTTGTCAATAGTTGAGTTCGTTGTTCTTGAAAACTTCTCTTTAAAAATTTTCATCCTTGTTTGTTTCAAATTTCGGGTTTTCACTTGTCCCGGAGGGTGCGAGATCGACTCCAGAGTGTTCGGAGAGAAGCCGAAGTTTTTCCGAGTTGGAAGGCCAGAGTCGTACGTACGAGAGAGGGGCCGCACGTGCGGGTGGTGAGGCCGCACGTGCGGGAAGCAAGGGAGAGTTGTGTGGTAGTCTGCTTAAAAGGCAGGTGAGGAGATGAGGTGCGGGATGGACAGCACATGCGGCCGCACGTGCAGAGGGCCACACCGCACATGTGGGAGAGGGTGCCGCACGTGCGGCCAGACGTGTGATCTGTCTCATTTTTCGTGCATTTTAGCTATGTATTGCTCTTTTGCTCATTTTCCTCTCATTTTCTGATTACGTCTCTCTCTCTCTCTCTATACAATCTTTCTCTCTTTTTCTCTCATCTCTCTCTACCCACACCCTCAAATGCTTACATTTTCTTTTGATCCCAAGAATCCATTGAGTTTTGGGTACTAGTTCCTTATATCAAAATGATGAGCATACCGAGGGTTTCGTTTTGACTGGTGGAGATCGAATTTCGGCAAAGTTGATTTTTGGGTTTTCTCCTCTTCTCTCTTTGAGGTAGGGATTTATTTGATCTTTTTCAATACCTCTTTTATAGATAGACATGTGGTATATTCTATTGCATAAAAACCATGTTGTCATGGATCTTTTTGGAAAATCGTAAAGGGGGATCTAAATGTTGATGTGTAAGGTTGAGATTTGGTAAAAAAAAATTGTTGATTGGGTTTATTTGGGGGAAATGGTTTAACATGTATGGGTAGAGAGAAGTAAAGCCCTAATTGTTTTTGTAGTAATGCTTAATAGGTGAAAACGGTTGGAATGGTGGGATAATCATGTTGTGAATTAAAGAATTTGATTAATGACTTGGTAATTTATTTGTGATTAAATCGGGTCCTATGATTTTAACATTTACTTTGTGTTGGGTTGATTATATTTGAATATAACGGATGGATAATTTGTTAAGTGTTAATGAGGAGTTAACCATGAGATTAGGAATTTTGGTCAATGCCCTTGTTGAGTTGGGATTGAGCGGATTGTGACCTTGTTATCCGTGGGTTGAGTTTTTGGTTAAATGAATGGAACGAGTCTCTTTTATTGTACATATTTATGTAAATAATTAGTGCATGGCGAATTAGAAATTTTGGAAAGTAATTTTGGAAAGATAGAGATGATTGTAACTTTTTTACAAATTAAGGAGGAACCTCGGTCAATGTTGAAAACCTTGGAACATCATTGTTGTTGTTGGACTTAATGCCTCATAAGAATGGGATGATTGTATTTTATGCTTAATACATATTGTTTAGAGGTTTTGTCCTTGGTCATTGGTGGAGGATGACATTGTGAATGTTGAAATGGTCATGTGTCTGTAGTACACTCGAGTTATCTATGAACGTTGTATAAACTGATGGTTGGAAACTGTGTAATGCGCTGAGAATGAGAGGTACCATTACCTTCCAGCTAGCACTTGGAGAATTGGCTGCGCTGAGAATGAGAGGTACCATTACCTTCCAGCTAGCGCCTAGAGAATTGGTAGAGGTACCATTACCTTCCAGCCAGTGTCTGGAAATTGGCATTTCATCGTGGCAAGATGTATCATTGGCTTACCATGCTTGAGGCAGGTAGAGTGGAATTTATTTATTATTATTATTTCGGTATATTTGAGTATGTCATGTGTTATGTTGGTTGTAGTTTTTGGAAGGCCGAATTGCCTAAATTGTAGAAGTAGATAGTTGTTGGATACTTGTTGTGCTTCTTTTCGTACTAAAGGTATACTTGCATGGGTATGAATGTATGGGGAGTAGACGTAAGTAATGTGTTGAGATTGTAAGTAATGTGAAAGATATCGGATATTCGTGAACATGTTTTTGAAAAGTCAAATCAGGTGTAAGTCTAAAAAGGATGAGAAAGTGTAAAAGGTTTTTGGTGAAACTCTTACTTTCAGAAATTTGTTGCTATCAGGTAAGTCTTGGTAAGAGGTAATAAGAAGAAAGACGGGTGAATTGCTTACATTATGGAATGAAATGAATGATTTTGAGAAAAGTACTTATATGTATATATTTTTGTATAAACCATCACATTATTTATATAGTATGAGACTAAGCATTCATGATCATAGCTATCTATATGCTGTTATTGTTGAGGATCATGTTGAGACCCCTACTGGACTATATGTTTATCCCACGTTGCTAATCATTTTTCAGGTGAACGTCGAGAAGTGTTTCAAGGTCATGGATCTTCCTTACCTGTTGGCCATGGGGGCCTTTTATTTGTGGGCGGAATGCCTTTTTGTAAAAGGGTCAAGCCCTTTCTTTTACTTTTAAAGATGTAAGCCTTCGGGCAATTTATTTGGATATACTCCTGTTGCATTCATTTTATATTCAAATGAGAGAATTATTATTTATGTATTCCTTGTAAATATAACGAGCTTCTGCATGCTATCTCTGAAATTGAATTTATAATAATGGTTTTGGTAATGGAATCCGAGTAATAAAAAGTGGGGCGTGACACTTTAGATGTGTATTGATGGTTCTATATATCAGATTGTAAGGAAGTTTTTTTTTTTTGTCTACAATGGGCCCAAAAATCTTTATTTATTTATTTTTTATTTTTTTTAAAGACAAAATAATTTGTCACCAATCACCAATTTTGGGCACTTTTTTTTTTGGTGTGTGGCGCCAAATATTTGGCTTTTTTTTGTGGCAAAAAAATTTTCTTATCAAATTAAAATTTTCATCTCCAAACAGAACCCTTCTTTTGATTTTTATGACAAAATTAAAAATTTTATTTGGTTTCATTTTTTTAAAACGATTTTTAAATTAATTGCAAGCCTTAGTGATTTTTTTAATATTTTAGTCATTTTTTAAAATTTATTTTAATTTTTAGTTGTACATCGAAAAAGTAAAAAATAAAAAATTAACTAAATTATGAAAACAGTTCAACAAAGACAAACGAAAGCCCGTTTAAAAATAATTTATGAGAATTTAAATAAAAAAAATTCAAGTTCAAAAACTAGTGAACAATAATATGAAAAACAATCAAGTTGGAGTTATTTGTTTTTTTAGATACACTTAATTTAAATATACTTAAAAAGTAAAATATTTATGAAAAAAAAATCAATAAAAAAATGACAATGTACTAAATTTTTATATTTTTTGTATGTAGTGAATTTTTTATAGTGTTTTCATAAATTTTGTACTTTTTAAGTTTATCTAAAGGGCAAATTACACAGGTGGTCCCTATACTTTGTCTTTTGTGTCATTCTGGTCCCTAAACTTTCAATTGGCACAATTTTAGCCCTTAATTTTAAATTTTGTGTCGATTTGATTCATTGATAATGTTGTTAGTGTTTTTAAATGAAAATAATAACTGAATTGATTGAAATTAACTCACTGAGGTTAATAAATTTATAATTTTTTATAAAAAAAATATGACACATACCATTTATATGACACAATGATCAAAGTACCGGGACAACTACTGCAATTTGCCCTTATCTAAATTAAAGGGATCTAAAAAGTTAAAAAACAAAAAAAATTATAAGATTAAAAAATGTTCACTAAAAAAATATAGATTAAAAATTAAAAATTAATTATTGAAAACTCTATATTAAACAAGGTAATGTTTTCTATTAATTTTGAAAATTAAAAAATTATTATTAATTTTTCATCTGTATTTTTTCTCACAAAAAAATAGCTACATTAATTATCTTTTTTTTTTCTTTTTTCTTTTTTTTTTTTTGGTGGAGGGGGGTTTTGACCTGCGATTTTTCTAAAATGGGTGTTCTAGACGGAAAGGGTAGAGTTGGTTCAAGTGTCTTCTTGCGTCATTACTTCAATACTTGTGAGAGAGGAGTAGGCTCAAGTGTAAGAGAGAAATGAGGGTTTGTAGAAAGTGTCTTTTTGGGTCACGACTTCAGTGTCTGTGTTCATGAAAATGAGTGATAAGGGTCAGAGTGTGTCTCTTGGGGTCACGGTTTCAGTGTTTCGAAACACAAAACCACAACATTTTAATAAAGAGAAATAATTAGTGATAGAATATTTTTGTCTCCTTAAATACAAGAACAGAGAATTTATTATTGGTGACGAAATATTTTTGTCTTCCACAACATAACCTTATGAGACGAAAAATATATTCGTTGTGCAATCAATCAGAATTTATTAGTGACGAAATATTTTTGTCCCCCACAACTTATTCTTCCAAGAAAAAAATATATTTGTCGCCCATTTAATAGAAAGATGAAATAGCATCGTTTGCATGATGGAGTGTTTATTGGTGATGAAATATTTTCGTCTTCCATAACTTATCATTCCTAGACAAAAATATATTTGTCGCCTAATAAATGGAAATATGCAATGGCATTGTCAAATATGTATGGAATTTATTGGTGACGAATTACGTGTTGTTCAAATTGTGAAATTAAATAAATAGATTTATGAAGAAATCAAAATTATATACCAAGAACATATGTAGATAATTACAACTAAATTTCAACAGAAATATACAAAACAATAAATGGTAAAGAAACGCAACCGAAGCCTGCACAGTAGCAGTTTTCTTAAAACAGATTTCGCCGCCTCACGGGTCGAGTGCTTGAGGAAACTCGGCGTCTGTCTCCCAGGATACGACGGTCAAAACCAGCTACAGCAGAAGCACTTTCTGTCTAGCTTAGCGAACAAAAATAGTGGCAGCACTCTCTCACTGTAGGAACTTTCTGGCAAACTGACTTGTAAAATGGAAGCAAAAATTTCTATATGAAACTTGACAGGAGGGTCTCAATTTATACATGTATAGGGGAGAGAGGAAGAGCCTCCAGCCTTTATGGCTATTCATTAAAACACCAAGCATCCATAACCCCTTTCCAAAAATATGAAAGTTTGGATGCCCAAAGGATTTACACCCTTTAGCCAAGAAAAAGGATTTAAATACTCTTTAAAATCCTATTCATGAATCTAACATCATGAAGCAATTTCTTGGCAATTTCTTATTCAAAACCCAATGGTTTTTGGCTCACTTGGACCCAACACAATAAAAGGTTGGGACCCACTTTAATATTTAATTAAAGTCACCACACTTTAATATTAAATTAAAGTCACCAAAAATCATTTTTTCCAACAATCCCCCCACATGAATAAAAATTGACCGAAAGACTCAACAAACGGACATCGTTCAACAATAAAGACTCTGAGAGAGAGTACAACGGACTAACCCTGACATCAAAGAATGTAGCTTTTGGCTTTGAACCTCTCCCAGTGACAACCTATCGAGTTTACTGGCTGATCAGTGAATATGACATCTTGAACTGCTCTACTGTTTATGTAAACTGAAACAATAGATCTCACACGGGAATTACTCCTACCACCATTCTGTTCTCACTGGTGTGCCCTGTGTGGCCCTGGACACTAGCCTGGTTCTCCAATCAACTAGGTTGGGTTTCCATTCCGGTAACTTCCAAAGGCCTCAACCCCATTCCTTTTGATGACGTTTCGACTAACACTCGATTTAACCCTTTGGTTAGCGGGTCCGCAATGTTGTCCTTAGACTTTACATAGTCTAAAAAGACAACTCCATTCGAGAGTAGTTGTCGTATGGAATTATGTCTATGACGGATATGTCTAGACTTTCCATTATACATATTCCTCTGTGCCCTACCAATTGCAGATTGACAATCACAATGAATACAAATAGCTAGCACAGGTTTAGACCAATGTGGAATATTTTCAATGAAATGGCGAAGCCATTGTGCTTCTTCCGTTGCTTTATCCAAAGCAATAAACTCTGATTCCATCGTTGATCTAGATATACACGTTTGCTTGGAAGATTTCCAAGACACGGCTGCCCCACCAAGAGTGAACACATATCCACTAGTGGACTTTGAGTCCTTTATATCTGATATCCAATTCGCGTCACTATATCCTTCAAGCACCACTGGATATCGAGTATAATGCAGCCCATAATCCCGAGTGTAGCGTAAATACCTTAACACTCGCACAATGCCCTTCTAATGAGAAACATCGGGATTACTTGTGTATCTACTAAGCCTGCTAACTGAGTAAGCTATATCTGGCCTAGTACAACTCATCAGATACATTAAACTTCCAATTACCCGAGAATATTCTAACTGAGAAACACTCTCTTTATTATTCTTGGTAAAATGTAGACTTAAGTCTATAGGTGTCGATGACACACTCGTATCTAATCCACTAAACTTCTCAAGTATCTTATCAACATAATGAGACTGAGATAGTACAATTCCGCCAGATGTTCTGGTAATCTTGATTCCCAGAATAACATCTGCAATGCCCATATCCTTCATGTCAAACTTAGAGTTTAACAACTTCTTGGTAGTTTTAATCATTTCATCATTACTACCTATAATGAGCATATCATCAACATATAGACACAAAATGACATAACCTCTGTCAGTGTCTTTGACATAAATACACTTGTCAAATTTGTTGATTCTAAACCCATTTGACAACATTACATTGTCAAACTTCTCATGCCATTATTTAGGCGCTTGCTTCAAACCATACAATGATTTGACAAGTTTACAGACTTTCTTGCTCCATGTAGATTTCTTCATTCAAATCCCCATTTAAGAAAGCTGTCTTTACATCCATCTCGTATATCTCCAGATTGCACAAAGCTGCTATCGCAATCACCATGCGAATGGATGTTATCCTGGTTACAGGTGAGTATGTATCAAAGTAATCCAGGCCTTCTCGTTGCCTATACCCTTTAATAATGAGACTCGCCTTATACTTGTCAAAAGACCCATCGGCCTTCATCTTTCTTTTAAAAATCCATTTGCAGCCTAAAGGCTTACAACCTGGAGGTAAATCTACCAACTCCCAGGTGTGGTTCTGTAAGATGGAGTCAATCTTACTTTTGATCGCTTCTTTCCATAAAGGACTCTCAGGAGAAGTCACAGCTTCGTGAAAAGTTTGAGGTTCGTTCTCAACCATGTAAGTCAAGAAGTCTGGATCAAAAGATTTGGATATCCTAGCCCTTTTACTCCTTCTGGGCTCATCTAAAACCTCAATTTGATCATCACCTGAATCATCAACAGGATCATCCTCACTAGCAAGCTCATCAAATTGCTCCAAAACCTCAGAACCTTTTCTTAGGTTCGGCAAGGAAAAAAGTCTTCAAAGAAACATGCATTCCTTGACTCCATGATGGTATTCCTGTGAATGTCTGAAGTTTCAGACTTATGTACAAGAAACCGATATGCACTACTATTATGTGCATAACCAATGAATATACAATCCACAGATTTCGGGTCTATCCTAACTCGTTTGGGTGTAGGAATCGCCACTATTGCAAGACACCCCCACATTTGTAAGAATTTATAAGAAGGCTTAATGCCTTTTCATAACTCATACGGGATCTTGTCCACTTCGCTTCAACACAAGTTTCACACTTGTGTTTCGTCAGAACGACCTTGTCGGACTCAAAAAACCATGTGAAAAACATGTTTACTGAGAAGAGACCTTGAGACAAGATTCTAACAAATGTCCAAAACATACAGGACTTCGTTCAAGTTAGCTCTTTTCCTGAGGTTAACTTCAGGACCACCTTTTCCTCAACAAATGAGGTAGTAGAGTTTCTCATAAACAACTTCTCACCGTTTGTAACCGGTTCGAAAGTTGTAAACAGCTCCTTCTCGAAGCAGATGTGGCGTGTAGCCCTAGTAAAGCTAAAAGCCTCTCGCTACCACAGTTGTAGCACTTCCCAAAGAATCGATAACCAGGTTCCCACGGCTTGTATGCCAGCTTCTTTGCAACACCACCCTTTGGTCCCAGCATAGAGCCCTTGTTCACGGGGGGCTTCTTCCTTATCCTAGAAAATTTGCCATGCTCAATGACATTGGCCTTCACTGAGGAGGTACTCCCTCCTTTCTTTCTATTATCCTCCTCAATTCAGAGTCGGATAATTAGGTCTTCTTTGTAGAATAAATACAAAGTCTTAAACAGATCCTTGTGTCACAATGATTATGAAACTCTCAAAATCATATCACAGTAAATACATTCCTAGAATGTCATCAACCGAATTAGGCACCCAAATATATTTGGTCCAACCTATCACTCTGAAGCCAATAGTCTTACTATTAGGAAACACAAATCCAGTGTTCAATAGTCTACTATTCGGAACTTCATAACATGGCCAGTAGTCTTATCACTACGAATCACTAATTTCTCAGCATGTGGTCAGTAGACTTTCTACTACTAGGAATCACAATGTCTTAACCTGTGATCAGTAGTCACTTTACTACTAGGAATCACAACGTCCTGACATAGGATCAATAGACTCTTTCATTACTAGGAATCATCATGTCTTAACATATGACCAGTAGCCTCTCCACTACTAGGAATCATGATGTCTTGACATGTGATCAGTACTCTGTTCACTACTAGGAACCACAATCTCATAACTGTGTAGCCAGTGGTCTAACACCTCCTAGGAACCACTAGTTTTCTATCTTTGTGATCAGTGATCTTGTACTCACTAGGAGCCACCAATTTAAGAATATATTTGGAATTTAAAAATCCAAAAAATATTCGCCCACTATAACAGGTTGTCTCATCTTTACTTTCAAGCAAAGTCACATAGCAATCATAAATGCTATAAATAACACAAGCATACCATAGTAATTGCCTCTGATCAATTCAGAGATATTTTAATGCAATCTTATGATTTCCTTTAAGAAACTCGTGAGGCAAAGGTTGTCAGGTGGAACAATATTTCTGTTTGTCACATTTTGAAGCCATTTCTAAAACATCACAACAGAATTTCACTTCTGTGATTCCAGAAATTAAACTTAACCCTTAGAAAATCCCTCAGATGGAAATTTAATTCAAAACTAGTCTCACCATTTAACCTAGAATCGAACATGGTCAGGAATGTTCCCAAGAAGACTGGAGGGATCACATCGGTCCCACTTAAAACCCAGTTAACCTTTTGACAAAACATCCAAGAGCATGTTGACTCCTAGTCCATAGGAAACAATTTTAAAATTAAGATTTCTAGGGGATAAACTAGGCTATAACAAACCGATTCCCAAGCAAATAAAATTTGCTACCAGAATTACACCACTCATAAAAGTTAGCCGGTACTCCCGGAACTAAGTCTATTATTTCTGAATAAAACAGAAATATTTTAGCTAATGCTAAAATTTGGTTTCCTTTCTCAAAACCAAAACACTTTGGACATAATTAGATTATAACCAAAGACTTTCTCCAAACTTGGTTTTCTAACACTTTGGGAATAAAATGATTAAACCCAAAGACTTCCTCAAACTCCAAGGTTTGAAACCAAATCCGTCTTAGTTGTCATTTCTGAACAAATAAGAACTACTCTTTAGCCAAAGCTAAAACTTTGGTTTCTATCACGGAAAACTAAATCAAGTTCCAAACTTACAAGCAATTTAAAAATTGCTATAACAAATTATACACATATAAAATGCTTCTAACAAAACAAACAAATAAAACTTGCTACTACAAATTGGTAAACAAACCAACTAAATCTCAAGCAAAACATGCTTCAGACATTTAAATAAAATAGTCAATCCATAAGGATTCAATTTAGTCCAAAAGCCTTTCCACGCTTAGGTATTCCTATTCAACACAAAGGGTAGTAGCCCAAACATTTTTGTTTTTACATACCAAATACTATTCATTTGATTTTATATTTGTTTTCTGCATTGGTATCCCTACAAAGAAAGTTAGTAGCAAACCACAACAAAATACAAACAAATAATCTAACAGATTTAATAAATTAAATGAAACCATCTAGCCAACTTTTAATTATATAAGTAACCAATGCATTAAAATGCCAATTAAATTAAAACTTTAAAATAAAGTTCTATACTCATGGGTTATGAATGAAATTAATTCATAATAAACATTTAAACTATTAAATCCAAATAAATAAGTTAAATTCAAAGTTAACGCACCCAATTAAATAATCCAGATTAATGCTCCCAATTAGATAATTTAGATTAATGCACCTAATTAAATAATTCACATTAATGCACCCAATTAGATAATTTAGATTAATGCACCTAATTAAATAATTTAGATTAATGCACCTAATTAAATAATTTAGATTAATGTACCTAATTAAATAATTCACATTAATCACGTACACAATTCATAAAAACTCTATAACTCCAAAATACATTAAATTATGTAATCTAGTCTAGAAAATAATAAGCATGTGACAAATTAAAACTAGAATAGAATTAGCATGTCAAAATTGCAACATCCATAAATTATATTTTATAACCTTAAAATTCATGAAAATTATGATAGAGAATTCTAACTAAACTAAACAATTAGAGAATAACATTGCATAATTTACAATCATTGAAATAGTGAGCAATTCCGCAACAATTCCTAGTAACATTATACAAAACTAACCTAATAGTCTATATAAATCTATTCGATCAATTTCATAGAAAATATATATAAATCTGTTTTAAGCTTGTTGTTCAAATTGTGAAATTAAATAAACAGATTTATGAAGAAATCAAAATTATATACCAAGAACATATGCAGATAATTACAACTAAATTTCAACAGAAATACACAAAACAATAAATGGTAAAGAAACGAAACCGAAGCCTACACGGTAGCAGTTTCCTTAAAACAGATTTCGCCGCCTCACGGGTCGAGTGTTTGAGGAAACTCGGCGTCTATCTCCCAGGATACGACGGTCAAAACCAGCTACGGCAGAAGCACTTTCTATCTAGCTTAGCGAACAAAAATAGTGGCAGCACTCTCTCACAATAGGAACTTTCTAGCAAACTGACTTGTAAAATGGAAGCAAAAATTTCTATATGAAACTTGACAAGAGGGTCTCAATTTATACATGTATAGGGGAGAGAGGAAGAGCCTCCAGCCTTTAAGGCTGTTCATTAAAACACCAAGCATCCATAGCCCCTTTCCAAAAATATGAAAGTTTGGATGCCCAAAGGATTCACACCCTTTAGCCAAGAAAAAGGATTTAAATACTCTTTAAAATCCTATTCATGAATCTAATATCACGAAGCAATTTCTTGGTAATTTCTTATTCAAAACCCAATGGTTTTTGGCTCACTTGGACCCAACACAATAAAAGGTTGGGACCCACTTTAATATTTAATTAAAGTCACCACACTTTAATATTAAATTAAAGTCACCAAAAATCATTTTTTCCAACATTACGTTCGTCGCAACCAAAAAAAAAAAAAAAAAATTTTGTGACAAAAATGTTCATCTCCAGTGAGCTAAAATAATTCGCTCTAATGCAAATGAAATTGATGCTTGATTTTTGCAAACGACATTTTGTTTTTGTCTCCTACACGTTTGAGAAAAATTAAAACAAACGACAAAATTAATATTTTATCATCTTTGGGTTAAATTTTAAGACAAAAAAATTCCGTCACCAAATTTCGTCACAATAGCCTAGATTTCTTGTAGTGGCCTAGTTCTAATTTGTAATAATTAGTTAGTGTAGTTAACTCATTTATTTGTTTGTAATAGTTAGTTTAAATTCCGACATTCATTCGGATCCTCTCGCGCGAGGGCAAGTATGTAATAATGTGTGTATGTCTCCCAACCCCCATTTCTTTCTCCATTTTATTTACTTGCTTATGATGGATAGCATATAGTATCATGTTTTCCTTAGCATTCTCCATGACTTGCATCCATTCATTTTGCATGTGTAAGGATTCGGCTCATCATACTAATCAAATGTCGATTTCAAATTCCTTGCTTGAATACATGCTCTATCATATGCCTTGAAATTGATCCATATGTCATGTTAGGAAGCCGAATCCAATAGTTGCATATTGTGTGCATTGCATTAGTCATATTGCATTGCATAGGATCATGCATTTTTCTACTTATTTTTGTTTTCTTTGGCTTACCTTAGAGTACTACGTGAGCGGTTTTGCTTTAGCGTATTACATATGCGTTTGTGTTACTATGTTAAGCATGTTTACCATGAGGCTAAGTGCTTAGTTGATATATACCTGTTTGAATGCCAGTGGATGAAGGCTTTTTCACTTAAGTTGTGCTGATTTGATTAATGTACATATGAGATCACTTTTTCAAGTGGTACATATTCAAAACACTTCTCAAAACAAACATGAAATCAAAGCGTTTCCACTTTTGTGAATTAGTCCATACTTGTATACATCACACAGTAAAGATAGTATAATAATCGGAACAAGAGCATATAATGTAGATAAGAATCACATCATGATTAATAGAGGGTGATCTTTGATCGGGTGAGTGGGGTGCTCAATTCATGACCTTCTCCTTTCATACCTAAGTTTCTAATTCGAGACACTTTGGTAATGATGGACTAATGGCCTTTGTCACGAGTCACAAGTTTCCTAAAGTTTTCAAAAATATTTAGGTGGTGACTCTGAAATCTGACAATGCAGTTGATTTTTTGGCATCTTTGATTCAAAATTGATTTTCTAAAATGATTTGCCGAATTTGGACTCTTGTGTTTCTTCGTTTCATATTGCACTTGTGAAACTAGATTTAGAATCACAAGAGTCCGAGTTGTAGGGCTATTGTATCCGAGGAGATTAAACTCCTATGAGGAGCACGAAAAGCAAGCTACAGTTTCTGATGACTCTGCTGGGGATTTAGTGAACTTGACTTAAACTTCAAGATATGACGTTTTATTTACATATCTATGTTCTTTGCATTACATTTGCATCTTTACTTTAAGTCACTATGTTTTCCATCTGTCATTCCTGGACGGCTTACCTAAAAAGCTTGCCAAAAGATTGGCCAATCGTGGGCTCTGACATGTTAGAAACACAACCCTTGGATTTGGATTACCACTGTACCGCTTGATCCTCCTTTCACTTCTTGGTGTTAGGTGTGAGAGGTATATTAGGTAATCTTGCCGAGGTACTCCTTTTGACCAATCGGCCTAGTACATGAGCTCTAATGACTATTCAAAATAAGACAGGATACTCTCCCATAAATCAGGATGTTATGATACCACTTGTTTGAAATAGTGGAACTGTAGATCACTCCAAAGCTAGAACAGGGAAACCCTAACCTCTCATAGGGGTGTTTTGAATGCTTTTGTGCAAAATGTGAAATCTTTGGAAATATGTGTGATGCAATCCTGGGAGAGTCTTAATCTTGAGGTGATTCTTTTCAAAACTTGAGGGTCATATCAGAATTAGAATTTGGGTTGAAATCCGGGGGTTTGTGTTTGATATGGGTGAATTTTCAGCAAGACCAGAACCAGGGCCAAAAATTGTATCTTGCTTTGTTTTGACCAGCATACCCAGTATCCCAATTTGATAGGGCATTTGTTTTTTAATTCTAGGTTTGTCTGAGCCAAAGAAGGAGCCGTATCCAACTCAACAAATGCCCAGTCCATCCAATCCCAGAAAAAAAAAAACCCCCCACTTAGGAAAGGTCCAGTCCATCTAATCCCCAAAGGCCAACTAGAAAAGGATCCATCCAATGCCAAAAGATCAATTCAAAAAAGCCCAATCCAGTCAAACCTGTCTACACTAATCTAGTTCAGATACATCAAGTATAACCAGGTCAAAATCTTTGTTAGTCAACTCTTAGGTTACTCCCATCCAACTCAGCAGACTCGTGATGACACAGAGTCCAGAAGAAGTTGTGGCCATGATAACAGCGCTAAACTAGGGAATTGCCATATAGGATGCGCCTATTGCTGAAATGCAATGCCCATTTGGGGCATCTACCACACATCTAGTCCTGGGCCCCCAGTTGAACTTTGACCCACCTCCGCTAGCTATAGATTTGCAAGGTCAAGATCCTCAGGAAGGGCTGGCTCAAGCTCAAGTTTTCAGACCCTTGGTGCAGCCTAATAAGGGGCTTTTTCCCTTTGATATTAATGATCTCGGCCCGATCTTGTTAAAAATTGCTAATCTTAAGAAGCAATTCAAAAAGGCACAAGAAATTAACTCCATTCTCGACAGTGAGGATGGGTATATTGAGGCTGTCGTAAGGCTCCTAGATAGATTCAAAATGCCACCCATTGATCGTTTTGACGGGTCTAGAGATCTTATGGTAAATATCTGGCTTTTCTTGGACATCCTGAAATCGATGGATCTGATTAAGCCTCAGAAACTCTCTCTGTATGGAAGAACCTTGTCGGGTATAGCAGCCACTTGGTATGCCAAGTTGGAGGATAAAGTAAAGCAGAACTAGGAAGAGTTGGCTGAAGCGTTTGTCAATCAGTTACAATACCCAAATTGAAATGACCACCCAAAAGTTTTAAGCAACCCACCAGAATCTTGAAGAACCTTTTGTGGAATTTGTTACAACGTGGAGAGCAAAGGCAGCACAAATGATAGATCGACCTTCTGAGAGGGACCAAGTGCGGCTAATGGTGCAGAACCTTGAGCCAGATATGTTACAAAAGTTAATAGTCACTTTACTGTTCACTTTCAAAAATTTGCATGAATTAGGGATTTAAATTGGGAGCGTATTTAACAAAGGAATTATTCCCAGAATAAGCGAACCAACAAGGAGGGTGTTTTCCAGAAGTACCAATGCTACCAGTAGCACTATTCTCAAACCCATTGAAATCAATACCATTGCCACTGATCCTAAAACTGCCAACCCCTTTCCTAATACCAATCCACAAACAACTAGCCCAATCCGAGCCCAAGGCAGAACTTTCACCCCCCTCCATATGAGCCTAACCAGCGCACTAAAAGTCCTGATGGAAAAAGGGTATCTCAAACCCGTTGATCCCCAACCTCTTCCTAACCTAGTCCCTGCTAGACATAACCCCACTAACTACTATGTGTACCATCAACAACGCGGTCATGGCATCGATCGTTGCTACCGCCTTCATCATGAGGTTCAAAATCTTATCGACAAACAAACAATAGCTCCACCTCAAGAACCCAATGTTACCACTAACCCACTTCTTATCTATGACCAAGTACCTCATCCTCACCTTAACCTCATCCATATACTACCTCATTCCTTCAACTCCAGTATATATATCACTCCATCCCATCTGTCCAACCCAGAGGTGTTCATTGTTGAAAGTACCGATTTGTGCATGATGGATACACCCACTCCAGTTCAAACACACCAACAGCGCCAAGTGGCCAAACCCACTGTTGTTGAGATGTTGAGAATGATTGAAGACCTTTAAGGAACGGTGGCAAATTTAACCTTTAGGGTTCGGACCTCGTCAAAGGATTCTCTAATCTTGGGACAAGCTAAAAGTGGAATGGGCCAATCAAAAGCAAATAGGCCTTGCCAAAATATAGCCGTCCAACGCTGTGACAAGGCTAAAGTAAGTAGCAAAAATGAGTCTTGGGCGACTATTGACCCTTGTGCACATCTCCAACGTGTTGTCGAAGTTCTGAAGACCAAAGGCCTGAACCAATGGCAAGTCCTTGCAATTGTTGAAAGGGTTGTAAATGAAACTTTCATTGCTTAACATACCAATGCTCAAATGGAGGTTACTCGCAGGTTGGCAAACAAAGGAAGGCCAAACAATGAGGAGAGACGCTTTACTAGAAACACCCCTCTTGAGTCCAGTCCCAAGCTCATAAATACCCAGCCAACACCTGCCAACTCATTTGCCAATGTTTCTAAACCTGAAGCTTCCTCTTCCCAAAAAAGAACCTTTGCCCATCTCCATATGAGCCTAACCTATGCATTGAAGGTACTGACGAAGAAAAGGTATCTCAAACCTCTCACTTCTTGAGCTCTCCCTAATCCTCTCCCATCTAGACACGACCCTGCCTAATATTGCACATTCCATCAGCAGGACGGTTATCATACTGATCGTTGCTTTCGCCTTCGCCACGAAATTCAAGACTTGCTTGACAATAAGGTTATCACCCCACTTGAAAATCCCAAAGCTGTCAATAAACCTCTCCCTGACTACAATAGATTGCCACCCCATAACATAAATTCCATCGATGACTTGCTAACAACCAACCACTACCCTAGCCAACACATCATACCCGCCAATAAGCCCAAACCCATTGTGTTCATTCCTGAATCTTCCGATTCTGATCTGAGCAAAAGGAGCAAATCTTTGAAGAGGTGGAAAGTTTACCCGATCTTGGTGAGTTCAAGTTTGATGAAGCAGTGGGCTTTCTACAGATGCCAACATTGATGGTTGGATTGATGAACCTCAGTCTCAGCAAGGGGAATTGTCAAAAGCACTTGGGAAGGACCTTTTGAACTAGGGGCATGGCATGAAAAAGAAATTCTTTTGGTCAAAGAGATGTGTGGGGACAACCGGGGTAATTGTGAGGCTCAATCTACGAGACCCAATTTGAAAGCCTAAAATCATTCCTACTGGATGTGGATGTTAGCGTCGCTAAATTGAAGGTAGGTCTGGACCCTGTCGTGGGCTACTTGAAGTTGTTTTTAAAATTTGCAGATGAACTTGGAGAGTAAAAACCCCTTTTTGTCTTAAGAGTACTGATTTTGTTTTGTGTTGTGTCCTGTAAATAGTTGAGTTATGAGTTTTATTTTCTCTGTCTTTTCCTGCGCTGTTGCGTCAGTTGAGTCTCTTCCTCTGAGTCGTTCTCGTGTACCCTCAGGTTTTCATTTTTCTAAATAAGAAAGCAGGAATCAAGTTTTTGATCATTTGGCTGTGCCTATAGTAATGCATGTGTGACCTTTTAAAAATATAAAAGGCTTTGAATTTGTTTTGAATGAGATTCTATTAATAAGCTCGAGTGTTAAAAAGGATCCCCCAAATGGTTTGAGTGGATTTTGACTTATCAGCGCAAAGTTCTTCATGATTTGAGCTGTTTATTTTGCAAACCTACGAAGATAAATTTAGAATTATGCGTGGTATTCTACATCGTCCTGGAGATTCTCTTCACCTTTAGGCGATAATTTTGGCAAGCACAAGACAGCTTTCAAACCTCACAATCATGGAATTCCTCCCCCTGTTGTTTTCATTACTTCAAAAAGAAATGGATAAAAAAAATATATATATATCAAAAGAGAAAGAGGAAAAAAGGAAGAAAAAAAACGAGAAAAGAAAAATAGAAGAAGAAAATAAGAAAAGAAAAAGAAAAGGGGAAAAGACGTTAACCATCAAGCTAGGGGTATCCATTAGAATGAAATCCAATCAACTGTGAGGAAAGAAACTTTTATCTGAATTCGGGGAAGCCAATGCGAGAAGCTAGCACATTGCAAGAAGAACCAACTTTGAAAATAGAGCAAAAAAAAAGAAGAAGACATGCATAAATGGAGAACCAAACTCAAATCGAGGCGAAGCCAGTTCCAGTGTTAAGGTAAGGACGACTATTGAACAAATTCACCACAAATGTTGTAACGTTATCCTTGAGAGGCTCGCTAGGCCGAAAACCCAAAAGGGTGACCTAGGCAAAAGTTAGAGCATAAAAGATAAGAAATCAAACAAATAGAGTTCACAAGGTTGAAAACTCGAAGGGCGACTTTGGCAAAAGTTAGAGCGCAAAAGGAGAGTGTCAATATCCGAGTGAACCTAAGCCATGAACTACGTTGACATGATTCCCATTCTTGAGATACGCAGGCAACTTTATCCTGAAGTTTGGTCTCAACCACATCCATCTCATCCATCTCGACCCAATCAACTTGCCCAATTCACGTTGTCAGCTTCGCATCAATCCATGAGCCACATTAACTATTGTGCATATCACATACTTACGTTAGATAAGAAAGAACTAGCTTGAATCAATAAGTGGAGAAATTTTCAATACTTGAACTTATCAATAGAATCTCTAACTTGAGCAAAAAAGGGAATCGAAATTGAGTTTTAAAGGGAGCATAAGTAAAACTAGGACCACTATGAATGATTAGGTACCTCGAGTCTTTTTCCACTTTTGGGTCAGTTGTGAGTTCTATTATGTTATGCCTGGTTTTTCTCTCAGTCTGCACTATTCATAGTGTGTCTGTCGCTCAAAAGCGCTCTTCATCATGTCACCATAGTGTGTTTGTCACTAAAAAGTGCTCTTCATCGAGTCACCATAGCGTATCTGTCACTCAAAAGCACTCTTCATCGAGTCACCATAGCGTGTCTGTCACTCAAAAGTGTCCTTCATTGAGTCACCATAGTGTGTTTGTCGCTCAAGTTTAATAAAGTGGCATGGTCAAAATTCCATATACAAGTGTTCACTCTAAACTAAAAAACAAGTCCATCTGTGGAATTCATAAACAAACTGAGAGTGCCCATACCGGGAGCATCATGTTCCTGATCACTACAAAGTGTATATGAGAAATTCATCACTACTTTGGGGGGTAGGACTGGAGTAAGTTCTCAACATGCTAGGATAAAAGAGAAGCATGAGTCTGATTGGTTGGCAACTATTTCAGGATCTGATGATCCTCATCACATGTACTGCATGATGTTGAAAAAGATGCCTAATGATTGGACACTAGGGGCAATTTTCAGCACATCTGATTGGGCCATCCATCGAACAAGGGGCATGAACCCAACCGGTAGCCGATGACTGGACACTAGGGGCAATTTTTAGTACATCTGATCTGGTCATCATTTGAACAAGGGTCATGAACCCAACCTTTCTCTTAATCCGCTCAGAGCCATTTGTCGGGCACTTTTCTCTGGATTAGGGTAGTTTACCCCCATGATGATTCTGATGTGATTCAGCTTTTGAAAGTTGTCTTTGACCATTTCAAAACACTCTTGGGATTGCCACATTCCCTTTGATTAATACGTGTGCTTTGGATTGTGCATGCATGCTCATACACTCTGGTTGATCTGAATTGCATGATTGGTTGCTCTTGTTCTTGACTTTGTTCTATATTTAACAGAGTTTTATTGGGTTAGCTCCCTTGGTATTTTTCGGTTACATTTCAATAAGTTGTGGCAAGTTGCCCTACACTCATTTTATGAGATACATGATGCACTATCTTGTGCACTTGCATCGCACTATTTTGTGCATTCATTCTACATCACACTGTTTTATGCACCCACGTAGCACTGTTTTGTGCACCTTATATCGCATTGTTTTGTGCATTCACCTTGTATCGCACTGTTTTATGCATTTTACTTGCATCGCACTGTTTTGTGCATTAACCTTGTATCACACTGTTTTGTGCACCTTGCATCGCACTGTTTTGTGCATTCACCTTGCATCGCACTGTTTTGTGCATTCTACTTGCATTGCACTATTTTGTGCATTCACCTTGCATTGCACTATTTTGTACATTCACCTTGTATCACACTATTTTGTGCACCTTGCATCGCACTATTTTGTGCATTCACCTTGCATCACACTGTTTTGTGCATTCATCTTGTATCGCACTGTTTTGTGCACCTTGTATCGCTCTATTTTTTGCATTCACCTTGTATCACACTATTTTGTACACCTTGCATCATATTGATTTGTGCATTCACCTATACCGCACTGTCTTGTGCACCTACATAGCACTATTTTATGCATTCACCTGTATAGCACTGTTTTGTGCATTCAACTTGCATCACACTGTTTTGTGTACCTCACCCGCACTGTCTTGTGCACTTACTAGGTCTAGTAGACCTTAAATCCTCTAAAGGTGCAATTCCTTTGGTATTTGTCGTGCTCGAACAGCTTTAGACGGTCTGGTATAGCTACATGATTGTATTTATAGTGAGTTCCTAGGAGATTAACTGAGACGGTGGAAACTAGAGTTCGAATGGTCGAGGCTTAGAATGCAAAGGTTTAGAATTTCTGACACTAAAGTCTGGTTTAAATACCCAGGGGTATATCCTTAGCTTGAAATCTGTATGGCAGCCCCATAGGTTGAGATAGCTTGTATGCGCCTTAATTCTGGATACTGAACCAACATAGTCTGTCACCCTGTTAGAGAATAGGGAAAGTTGCAAACATAGCCAGAGAGAAAAGTAGTACCTGTGGTTTGGAAGCGCAAGTTAAAGGAAGAAATCTTAAAACCAAGAAGAAGAGGAAGATCCCCAGCAGCATGAGGTGAGTCATCGCCAATTGCCCCTGTAAAGGTACTTTCACTTGCTAGCTATTACATTTTATTAGCTATTACCTCTATCACATTGCATATAACATCTATCGCATGCATCTACGACACTATCCATTACACCCATTACATCATACCATTTTATTACCTGCATCCTTTCCATGTTAAGCTTAGTTTGGCATGTGCTCATACTTTTCACATTGAAACATAGCTCTAAATGTGTACGCGCCTATTCTACAAGAATTGTGGTCTAAGGGTTCCAGTACCTTTTCTGTGTTAGACGTGGTTTTTTTTGTGTCCATGCCTTTTCTAGGTAAGACGTAGTTCAGCCTGCGCCTCTTATTCACTGCATCCATTGCATTGTACTTTGTCTTGTTGCATTCAACATTTAGGATCATTATCTTTCCCCAACAGATCATTCCTCACTTATATCATACCACCCAATTACTTGTACCCTTTTTGCAAAACGTATAGTTCTGCATGTGTACGCGCCTATTCCGCAAGAATTGTGGTTTGAGGGTTCCGACACCTTTTTTGTGTTAAACGTAGTTTGATTTGCATCTCCATTCCTTTATGGTATTCATATGTTTTGCATTGCTTGTGATTTGATTATTTTGTTACATTGTGTATCATTGGCATCCTGCCCCTAAACTACCCTGGTTTGATTCCTTGTAACAGGATACATAAGCAACCCTTGGGTTCAACCAACTGTATCTGCATTTTGTTTGTTTGCCCAAGTTTAACGGCTTTGTCAAAATGGGTCGTCTCCAGGTTTTGACATTCACTCACTCCATTTCATAACTTCAAGCTCTGTCAAAGAGGGGTAACTGTAGACACCCTATTTTTGACCGCCCTTAAGACTTGGGCACCTTAGGTTGAACACTCGATGATAAAATGTTACGCTATGAAATCATTCGAATCTTCAGCAAAAAGGCTTCATTTTTTGAACTTCTGATCCCAACCTTACACACCATTTAGGCCAAAACTATTTTAGACCTTAAAACCCTCTTTTTCAAAATATTTTTTCAAATGTTTCCACGATGTTCTGAGGCTCGTATTTCGTTTAAAATATTGCACTTTTCAGTAAAACAAGTAAGGCCAAAGTAAAAATAAATGAAAGAGAGGTGACCTCTTTGAAAAGTATTTAAAAACGTCTTATTTATAGGCTTGGAGTTGAAGGAAATATGAGGGGTTGGAAGAAAACTAGTTGGGGGCAAGGTTGGGCATCAAATCGTTAAGAAAGAAATGAGCAGCCTTCACTAAATTAGGCATATCTCTTTGTAGACTTAAAATTTAGATGTGATGCCACCACCATTGGAAAGTAGACTTCTGGGCCTTCAATTTAGACTTAAGAATCACCTGAAAACGAGTCCGGATGAAAGAGATATGCCCGTTTGAAATCAGGCTTGAGAGCAATTTTTTGTGGCCGGCCGTACAAGTCATTGGTCAGCCGGCTAGGTGTCCTGATAGGTACATATTTTACTGCCAGCTATCCCTCCCCCCCTCCCCCTATGTGCATGCCTTGCACCAGTTGTCTCTATACAGATATTTCCGAGATAGCAACCAGTTCTTTTATATAAACATGGCCATACCTTATGTTTTTAGGTTAGAAAAAATTACCAAAGCTCAAATTCTTGAAACACACACACACACACACACTCTCTCTCTCTCTCTCTCTCTCTCTCTCTCTCTCTCTATATCTATCTATCTATCTTGCAAGGCACATACACTACCCAAACACTTCCTAAACCAAATATTTGAGGCTGCTTGCTGAGGTTCTTGAGCTAAAATTTCAACTCTTGAGGTTGATCACTTGTTGGTTTGTGAATCAAAGAGTTACTCATCTTCAAGAGGTATAACTTTGGCCATCCTTACACTACTTCTTCCTACTCTTTTCTTGCTGATTTCATACTATTTTTACACTATTTTTATGGGCTGAAACCCGTGACTTGAGGCTATTAAAGGTGGAGGGGTTAACCATACTTCTTTGAACCTTGTTCTCCAAGCTTTTGTCTTTGTGTTTCCCGCCTATTTTCCAACTTTTTACCACTGTTTTTCAGAGTTTTTTAGAGGCTAAATATGTGGTTTTGAGGTTCAAAAAGTGGAGGGGTTAGCTACCCCTCCTTAGGCTTGCTTACTAGCTTCATTTCTCCATTATTTTAGTTCACTTTTTTTAGCTTTTTCATACTAATTCCAACACTGTTTTTGTAAGTTTTAGGACTTTTTTAGGGTGTTTATATCATTTATGCTTTGCATAGTATGCTTGTAGTGTTGTAATCTTCATAGGTTTGGTGGTTTAGGCTCTAGATACCAACCTATTTGAGTTAATAGCTTTTATTTTCATAGCTTCCATACTTATGTTTACATTTGTGATAATTATCTCTGCACCCTCCCTTCTTTCTTGTTTTTCTTTGTTTGAGAGTCATTTCAAACGAGTGTTATTTAAGGCATGCGAAAGAGACCTTTTCATGCTTAATGGTTTAATCTCTTCGGAGGTTCATTACCAAGGTGTTACATCTCTCTCATGCCAAAAACAACTTCTTGTTTGACACTTCTCTTCATTAGTGGACATAACTCTCATTTTTGGACTAAAATGGTTGGAGAATGGAAAGGTAATTAGAAGGACTAATAAAATTGGATTAAAATGGTAACAACAGTAATAAAATTGGGTTGGGTTAATCGGACGTTAATTGAACCTATTGAGTCTTGAGTCATTTCATACTGTTTAGTGATGATAATGGCTCAAGAACCAATGTCTACCACTTCCCTTGAGGTAACTCCATGATAGGGAGGAGGTTTTGTTAGTCTTTTATTTCCAATTATTGAGATTTTGTCCCATCGATTCATAGATCATTATGCAACAACCTTGCAATCATTGATGGTTTGCGAATTGAGTCTACCCCTCCCTTGATTTGTTTTATGATAGGGAGAGGAAGAGAGGATAAATATCCCCTGGAAACACTCTGTTTTTGCTCTGTTTCCATTATGTTACAGCAGGGCAGTATAAAAAATTGGCCACCCTACCAACTGGCAGACCACTTTTCTTGGCCGGCCGACCACTTTTTGTTGAGCAAACAGAGCAGAAGCTGAGGCAAAAATAGAATTATTTTCTAACTGCGGACAAAATAGAATCAGGTAGCAGAACAGAGGTGTTTCCAGGAGGATATTCTTGGTTGCACATGTTATTCCTCGGTTCCTGCACAAATTAGATTTCATACATAATGTGTTGTAATTAATTAACTTTCAATTTACAATAGCTAGTTGCTCAGTTAAATAATTTTGTGTTGTAATTAATTAGTTAGCCTAATTCCAATTTGTAATAATTAGTTAGTGTAGTTAACTTATTTATTTGTTTGTAATAGTTAGTTTAAATCCGGACATTCATTTAGACCCTCCTGCGCGATGGCAAGTATGTAATAATGTGTGTATGTCTCACAACCTCCATATCTTTCTCCCTTTTATTTACTTGCTTATGATAGATAGCATATAGTATCATGTTTTCCTTAGCATTCTCCATGACTTGCATCCATTCATTTTGCATGCATAAGGGTTCGATTCATCATACTAATCAAATGTCGATTTCAAATTCCTTGCTTGAATACATGCGCAATCATAAGCCTTGAAATTGATCCATATGTCATGTTAGGAAGCTGAATCCGATAGTTGCATATTGTATGGATTGCATTAGTCATGTTGCATTGCAAAGGATCATGAATTTTTCTATTTATTTATTTTTTCTTTGGCTTGCCTTGGAGTAATAGGTGAGCAGTTTTGCTTTAGCATATTACATATGCGTTGGTGTTACTATGTCAAGCATGTTTACCATGAGGCTAAGTGCTTAGTTGATATACCTGTTTGAATGCCAGTGGATGAAGTATTTTTCACTTAAGTTGGGATGATTTGATTAATATACATATGAGATCACTTTTTCAAGTGGTACATATTCAAAACACTTCCCAAAACAAACATGAAATCAAAACGTTTCAACTTTTGTGAATTAGTCTATACTTGTATGCATCACACGGTAAAGATATCATAATAATTGGAACAAGAGCATTTAATGTAGATAAGAATCACATCATGATTAGCAGAGGCCGATCTTTGATTGGGTGAGTGGGGTGCTCAATTCGTGACCTTCCCCTCTCATACCTAAGTTCCCGAGCCGAGACACTTTGGTGATAGCGGACTAATGGCCTTTGGCACAAGTCATGGGTTTCCTAAATTTTTCAAAAATATTTAGGTGGTGACTCTAAAATCTAGCAATGCAGTCCATTTTTTGGCATCTTTAATTCAAAATTGTTTTTCTAAAATGATTTGCCGAATTTGGACTCTTTTGTGTTTCTGCATTTCACATTACACTTGTGAAATCAGAATCACAAGAGTCCAAACTGTAGGGCTATCGTATCCGAGGAGACTAAACCCCTCCAAGGAGCACGAAAAGCAAGCTACAGTGGATTGGTGAAAAAAGTCAAAGAGAAAAAGGAATCATGCTTAAATTGCATTTTGAGAAAGTGTATGACTCAGTTAATTGGAAGTTTTTGCTGTCAATGATGGAAAATTTTGGGTTTGGTGAAAAATGGGCGGGGTGGATTAATTCGTGCATTTCTAGGTCAAAGATTTCAATGCTTGTAAATGAGTCACCCACGGCAGAATTTTCTCCTCAAAAGGAATTAAGGCAAGGTGAACCACTATCGCATTGCCTCTTTAATATAGTAACTGAAGGTTTAAATATTCTATTAGAGAGAGCAAAAGAAAAGAGGCTGATCAGAGGAGTTTCAGTTGATCATCAAGGGCTGAAAATTTCTCATTTACAATTTGTAGATGACACTATTATTTTTTGTGAAGCCAAATGGGATGAAATCATTATGATTAAAAGAATTCTGAGGTGTTTTGAAGTAGTGTCAGGTCTTAAGATTAATTTTCATAAAAGTATCATTTGTGGCATTGGTGTGGATGAGGGGTTAGTCAAGGAGTTTGCTAAAAAAACTCAATTGCCTCAGTCCGAAATTACCTCTTACATATCTTGGATTACCTGTAGGGGAAAATCCAAGGAGAAGAAGTACTTGGCAGCCATTGGTGAAGTTTAAGAGGAAATTAGCATCTTGGAAAATGAGATTCTTGTCATTTGCAGGTAGATTGACCCTAATTAAGTCCATATTGTCAAGTCTACCACTGTATTTTTTATCCATCTTTAAAATGCCTATTTTTGTTGCTAAAACAATTTATATGATTCAAACTAACTTCTTGTGGGGAGGTTCTGAAATTAAAAGGAAAATTCATTTAGTTAAGTGGAAGGAAGTGTGTAAAAGTAAAGTTCAAGGGGGGTTAGGTGTGAGAAGTCTGAGTGATGTTAATGCGTGTAATGCTAAAATGGTGGTGAAGGTATGGTAGAGAGCATAAGTCATTATGGAAACAGGTGGTCTGTTGCAGATATGCTGGTCCTGGGGGTAGGTAGACTCCAGCACTAGTGGCTGATGCCATGGTATCTAAGGTGTGGAAGGATGTTGTATCATTAGGCTCATCAAATATTGTTGTGGCTGAGTTTTTCTCACAAAATTTCAAGATTATCATAGGAAATGGGGAAATGATACATTTTTGGACAGATAGGTGGTTTAATAATATAAGTCTTAGTAATGAATTTCCTAGGTTGTTTAGTGTATCAATTGAGAAGGAAGGCTCCTTGCAGTTTTTCTATCAATGAAAAGGGTAGGACAGTGATTGGAATCTAGAATTTAGAAGACCACTCTTAGCTTGGGTGGAGGAGGAGGTTCAAAGGCTAAATGTATTATTTTCAGAGGTACATAATCTAAATCATCTGACTGAGGATACCTGTTCATGGATGGCTAATAATTCAGGTGTGTTCTCTGTGGCTTCAGTTTGGAAAAGGTTACAGTCACTTAATGGGCCCATGCTTAGCCTTTCAAAATTCCAATGGAGAAATTCAGCACCTCCAAAGGCTCAGTTTTTCAGTTGGTTAGCTTGGAGGGGGAGATTAAAGACTAAAGACTTTATGCATAGGATTGGAGTTTTGTTTGTCAATGACAGCTTTCTATGTATGTTTTGCAAGGCAGAGGTGGAAACAATTAATCATGTGATGCTGTTATGTCCATTGGTCTGGAAATTATGGTCTAAGTTGGTAAATTGGTGGGAGGTAAAGTGGGTAACACCAGGTTCTGTGGATGTTTTGTTGCAATGGTGGTCTGGTATAAAATTAGAAAGAAGGAGTTGGATATTTGGAAGGTTGTCCTTTTGGCCATGTTATGGTCTTTGTGGAAACTAAGGAATGATTGCTTATTTAATAATGGCAATGCTGATTTTGCATAGATGGTGGAGCTGTTGAAAGTTACAATTGCTCTATGGGTGAAGTCAAATGTTAAGGGAGTGAATTACTCAATGCATGATATTGTGGCAAACTTGAAGCAAGTGAGAGGTTGTATGGCACATGAGGCCTACTGCTGTATGCTGTTGTTCTGAGGTTACAAACCTATATGTTGTTGTTTGGTGCAGGGGAATAGGGTGTATACTAGGTAATGGAGATTTGTTGGTGTGTGCATATAATATGAGGTTGCCCCTGCTAAAAAGTTACTTTGCTATTGTCAGAAGCTCAATGGTTTGGTGCTGGTGAAGAGGTGTATCAATTGTGTTGCTCTTCAGTGCTGTTGAGGTTTGTTGATGTTTTGTTTTTGCAGTGTTGTCGTTATGTTTTTATTCATTTGGTTGCTCTTGATTGGCTTCTCATCAATCTTGGGTCAAGTGCTAGCAAATATTTGTGCTTCCTTTGCGGTGCTAACCTAGTTGGGATTGTGGACGCTAGCTATGATGCTTAGTGCACTTCCTCGATTTGTTGATGTATTTTTGCATGACTTTTGCTTTTTTCATCAATAAATCTTTTATTTTGCTGATAAAAAAAAATGTGTATATATATAGGAAACGCTTTCATTCTATCCTATCATAAAATGAAATTTGATTTAGAATTTGGGTTTCAATTTTCGTATTGGATTTCAAAAAAGATTTTAATACCAGTATGTGTTTAAAGCAAACCTAAGAAAATATATATATATATATTTAAAATATTTGGGTTTTAAGTTTTATTCTGGGTTTCAAAGAAAACTGAGAAAAAAAAAAAAAATACAACATAAAAAAGAGAAGACTTTACCACATTAGGGGGTGGGGTGAAGGGAGGTTTACATATAACCGAGGCAAAGTGTTCTTATCATTTGGTAGATTCAAGTCCTTGATGCCTTGTATGAGATGGGGTAACCCAAGACTGACAAAAATAAAATACAATAAAACCCAACCCAATCCTTTCATCCTAAAACCTTCTCAAGTTAAATACATATAAGTGATCAAAATATACCATAAAAAAAATAATATTTTATTTTAACATTTAATATGTATTATTCTTATTAGTAAATTTATATTAAGATATAATAGAAATTAAAATTTTAAAATTTTAATTGTACATATTAAATTATTATTTGGGTATAAATGGAGCCGGACTTAGTAATTGGGCTATCTACAAGAATGAAGCCCAATCACTTCCCGTGTACTTATCACTTAAGGCCGAGTTTGGATATTGAAAAACTATTCATACAAAAAGTTTATTCAAAAAAATTTCCCAAGAATAATGTGCCAGTATTATTATTATAAATTTAAGACATCTTCATGTGGATATTTTGTGTTGAAATGAAATGTACTCATTAAGACACATCATATATACAAAAATTCTGTATAAATTTTTTATTTGTATATTATTCTTAAAGAGATTCGTAAGTGAGAGAAAATTTAAAAGATAAATTATAAATACATTTCTTGAGATTTGCTTAAATTACAGATTATCTCATGTGATTATAAAATTACAAATACACCCTTATCATAATTTTTCATTTCGCAGAATTAATGAAATTTTTTTTTGAAATTCTTAATTATCATCCTATATAACAATGAAATTACCAGAATCGTTAATTGAAATATATTATTGACATCGTTAAAAAATGTTAATTAACTTAATGGCTGATTAATTTTCATAATATAGAGTGCAATTAGTATTTCAAATAAATCTTAAGAGATTTATTTGTAATTTATCCAAATTAAAAAAAATGAAAATGCAAATATTATTTTTTCTTTATATTTGATGTAAGGAAAGAGAAAAAAAAAATATAAATGTCACATCCCGTTCGAAAATCAATATAAATTACACATTCAGTCAGACATTGGTTAGATGAAAAAGGTTTTATAAGCGAGAGTGGGAAATCCATTCTAAAAAATTTTAAAAATAAATAAATAAATAATAAATAAAAAATTAGTGAGTTCACAAAAGAGTGATAATGTAGTTTAAAACAGTGACGGTCTAGCCCAAAAAGATTGTTGGGGACATTACAAATTGTCTATTGTGTGAGTGATTTTTCGACCACACTGCCAACTTAG
Organism: Camellia granthamiana; assembly: GCA_036172215.1. Classification (NCBI taxonomy): domain Eukaryota; kingdom Viridiplantae; phylum Streptophyta; class Magnoliopsida; order Ericales; family Theaceae; genus Camellia; species Camellia granthamiana. The sequence continues at coordinate 44,181 of JAXFYN010000903.1, forward strand.
TATTCAGCTGGAGAGTACTGGCAGAATAGATGACACCTGGTTGACCTGCAACAGAAAGAGAAGATTCCGGCAGTGGTTCGTCCACCGGGGGCACTCCGACGATCAAGTCAGTATATCTCTCAAAGATAATCAATAGTGCTAAACTCACAATTCAGAATATAAATTGCATACCTTAGACCCATCGGGGGTGCCTTTCTTTTATAGTTAACTTAGTCCTAGTCCAAATAGAAGCTTAGCTTCAATGGATTCCTGTTTAGCGCTTACTTTGGACTCTTCAAGAGATAAGGATAGACTCCCTAAGAGTGTTATCCTTATCCATCCTGAAGTCCTTCCTTATTCCAGGACTCTTGTCCCTTATCCGCTTATCTCGGATTCCGATATCTTCGGAGGTAACCTCGGCCTATCCGAGATGGCCTCGGCATAACAACCAGAACACGTGGCACCTCGGCTGACACGTCGGCGTCACATTGCCACGTGTTGGTACTCAGAAAATATAACCCCACAACTGCCCCCTAGGTTCCATTACCTCGGCATTCTGAGGTGATGGAACCTATATCGGTACTTCCTTTCGGTACGTAGGCTCAACATCTCTCAGTCGAGATCTTCATTAAAGTCGACATTCCTTCTTAAAGACCAAGGACCCCAAGAGCTTCTTTTCACGTATGAGCTGTCATACATAAAAACTCAGCCGTTTTTAGCCACATACTTTCCTCTTACTGGATCGTGCTTGTGACGCGCCTGTAAGCCGTCTCGCGCCTGCGTGCGCCGTCTGACGAATCCGTTGTTCTAGGCTTATTAATTTTGTTCTGCGGCCGTTTCAAGTTTTAACAAAACTTTTTCCCCCTCTTCCATCTTTTCACTTTTTCCTATCGTTTTTGAGGCTTTCTCTCTCTCTAGCTTTTTCAAATCTTCCATTGTTTCAAGCTTCCAAGCTCTGCCATCGCTGTTGTTCACCTCCTCCGGCGAGACTCTTGCTACTCTTTTCCGTTGCCGTCGTTCGCCTGACTTCGGGAAACTTGACACCGGCTTCCTTTGTTCTGGTAAGTCACTGTTCCTCCTGGTCTCAGTTTCTTGTTACCTTACTAAACTTTACTGTTTTACCTGCTGTCGTTGCAATCTTGTCCATATTTTTGATTTTTCATTTTGCATCTTGTATTCCACCATAAACTCGAACATGTTTGTTTCATGATTTTGTTTTTACCCAAATCAACTTTTTGAATATACACTGTTCACACACCTATTGTTTTCTGCCACTGTTCTTGGCCTGATACACCTGTGCAAACTTTTTGTCTTGATTTCTTGATGGCTTCATCACCATTCTTGATTCTGAAACGTATCCCTGTTTTTCTATTTCCCAGATCCGTGCATTCAATCTTCGTTTCCTTAGATCTAGGTTTTGGGATTTGTTTATAGAACCCAAAAAGTTTTAAAAAACCTTGAACACCTTTTTTCTGAAATCTAGCTCCCATAATTTTAGCCGATATCATGGGTATGTGGAAGCATAGGGTAGATACCCCGGCCAAATTAGAGCACTTTAGGCAAGAGTTCGAAATCCCGGCCAACGTTCATCTGAGGTTGGCTGGGGAGGATGACTCTATCATGTCCGATGTAAACCTCATGCCTTTCCCAGTAGTAGCGTTTATTGAGTGTGGACTTAGGTTTCCACTTGACCCTTTTTTCCATGAAATCCTTCATTTCTATAGGTTGAACCCAATGCAGCTTGCCATTAATTCTTACCGAGTTCTTAATGGTACCATAGCCTTAGCCAAACAAGAGAATGCTAGGATTACTCTTGCCGATTTCCAATACTGTTATACCATGTGTTGCCTGAAATCGAAAAAAGGCCACATCTATTACCTCAAGCCGAGGTCCACTGAATACAAAATCGTTGCCGACCTCCCTGACTCCAACAAGGGAGCGGGGGATGATTACTTCATCGTCTCGGGTAACTGGGAGTTTCAGCCAAACGATGACCTCCATCTTTATCCCCTGAGTCGAACAGTTTTCGGGGAAGGAGTTGGTAAGGGCCACCCTTCACAAATTTTCTTGTTTTCTTACATAAAGTTTTCAACATTCTGCTCTAATGTCTGCGCTTTTTTCTTTTTTGCAGTTCTTCCTCAGCTACCAAAGGGCTTCCGTCAGTCTTTCTTTCCCAGCAAAGACTTGAAGAAACTACTGAATTTGCCAGTCCACAAGTGGAAGGCCCCTTTGCTTCTCAACTTCATCCCCACTTATAAGTTAGCTCTTCCCGACGTCCCAAAAAAGAAGAAGAAAAGCCTTTCTCCACCTTCTACCACAACTCCAGAAGTCGCGTCCACATCTCGGACAGACCAAGGATCATCCTTTGATCTAACTGAGCAGCCGTCAACCTCGGCTCCATACCTAATCCCACAATCTCAGCGACAACGTCGGCGACGAACTGTTTTTTCTTCCGAGATGGGCCGCCAGAAAGCTGTCGCAAAAGACCTCTTAGCCAGCATCCCTTCTGACGTTGACGCTCAACCAACACAAACCCAGCCTCCACCAAAGTAAAAAAGAATAAAAAAGGCTTAGCCAAAGGCAAAGATGACTCAGGTTGATACTGAGGACACTTTGCCAATTTCCAAATTGGCTGAGAGTGAGAAGACTGCCTCTGTCCCCGAGAAGAGGTCTGCTGAAACACACCCATTCGAATCCGCTAGATCAGAAAGGCCGAGGTCATCTTCTGCAACAACCTCGGGGTCTCAAAAGCATGATGCCCCCTGGGCTCCCAAAATCACACTGGAGGATAAACTAGTTAGGGCCAGTGATAGTGCTGAAGATATTAACGTCGGCGTTGCCCTTAGTACCGCTCTGCTTCTTCCCGGCGATCTCAACCGAAATGCCGAGTTGAGTGAATATGAAAACTATGCTCTGATGCTCCAGCACTCTATTCAAGTAAGTGTCTTTATTTGGTAATTTTTTCTTTCTTTCTCTTTTTTATACTTTAGAAAATTTTGTAATTACTTCTACTTTGTTGTATTCTTTCTCAGGCAATCCAGTATGCCCACTCCTTCTCAGTGCAATCCTTTGAGGCAAGGCAGGCGTTGGCTGATAAAAAGAGGGAGGTCTCTAGTCTGCAGAAGACTAATAAAAACTTGCAGTCAAAGATGAAGACCCTGGAGGATCAGGCCGAGGTCGCTATCAAAGCCAAGGACGATGCCGAAGAAAAGGTTGGTGCTGTTGAGGCGGTAAACAAAGTCTTTCAAGCCCAGCTGAAAGAGGCCGATGACAAGATGGCCGAGGCCCAAAAGGAGCTTCAAGACGGCCTGACCACCAAAGAGGCCGAAGTCAAGGCTGCCGACGAGAAGGCATATGCTGAGGGGGTGGCCGACGTTACAGCAGACTACGAAAAGCAGGTGAAGCAGTCATGCAACAGGGGCTTCACCCTTGGCTGGATGACCTTGCTGAAAAGGCTTGATGTCCCCAAGGACTCCCCCCTCAGGAATGCCGATGTTCTTCCTCTGCCATTCTCCCCAACTCCAAGCCAATCCGCCGACGACGACTCTGAGTCCGAGGAGGAGGTTTTGGTGAGGAAGTCAAAAGACGTTGCTGGGGCCAAGTCTCCTCCTCAAAATGAGCAAGTCCTAGATTTTACTCAAGATGAGGAGGTTGAGGAGGTTCCCAAGGAAGCTACCCCTGAGCAGGCATCATTGGACGTGCCTCTCGCCGACAAGAGCCTTGATCAGACCCTTCAAGAGATTGACGCTGAGCTTGCGGCCGAGAAGGTGGCCGAGATGTCCTCCAAGCAGTCTTCCGAGATCCAAACCCAGCCTGCTAATGATGCTGAGGAATCTTAGTTTTGATGTCTTTTTCCTTTGTTTTTTACACTTTGTACTTCTTTGTTTTTGAGACAATGCAAGCTCTTCATATGGCCAATGTGCCTTTTAATGAATAGAACTTTCTTATTTCTTGAATGTTTGCATGTTTGTCTTCCCTTTATTGCTTCTTGTATGACTTTCATACTTAGAATAATTTTGTGTCTTCAAGAAGCACCGTAGTCTTGTGCAACCTTCTCGGGGTGAAACACCTTAGTTTATATCGGCAAGTACATAAGTACTTAGCTTAATACTCCCTTGGTTTTAACTTGTAAATTTTTCTCAAATTTCAACAAGTGTTTAACATCATCTCGGTTTAACTTGAACTTGTAAACTTTTCTCAAGTTTTAACAAATGTAAAACATCTTCTCGGTTTAACTTGAACTTGTAAACTTTTCTCAAGTTTCAACAAGTGTTAAACATCATCTCGATTTAACTTGAACTTGTAAACTTTTCTCAAGTTTCAACAAGTGTTAAACATCATCTCAGTTTAACTTGAACTTGTAAACTTTTCTCAAGTTTCAACAAGTGTTAAACATCATCTCGGTTTAACTTGAACTTGTAAACTTTTCTCAAGTTTCAACAAGTGTTAAACATCATCTCGGCTTAACTTCCACTCGTAAACTTTTCTCAAGTTTCAACAAGTGTTAAACCCATTTTTCTTCTCTCTGTCCCCTGATGTGAACCTAAGTTCCACTTGGGTTCTCATTATACATGTATTTCAGAAACAACGTTATGTATCTTTATCAGTCACAAGTGTATAAACATATAAAAGCAAGCTAAAAACTTTATTTATTTACTTCGGCAAAATGACAAAAAATTCTAATGATAGAAAAATTTCAAATTGCAAGTGTTCCAAGGTGTTGGCAACTCTTTGCCCTCATTATCTTCAAGCCGATATGCTCCATTGCCCAGTACCAAGATGATTCTGTAGGGTCCTTCCCAATTTGGGCCAAGTTTCCCCTCTCAGGGATTCTTCTTATTGTCGACGACTTTCCTCAGAACGAGATCACCGATTTGAAACTCTCTTGGGTTGACCCTTTTATTATAAGCTCTGGTAAGTTGCTGCTGGTATGCTGCCAGCTGAATTGCAGCTCTCTCCCTTCTTTCTTCTAAAAGATCCAGATCTCGGGCTAAGAGTATATCATTAGTCCCATTCTCTACTCCCTGGGTTCTGATACCTAGGATGCCGACCTCCAGCGGGATGACAGCTTCTATGCCATAAACCATGGCAAAGGGGGATTCCCCTGTTGATCTTCTTGGCACAGTCCGATATGCCCAGAGTACACTTGGCAGTTCATCCATCCATTTTCCTTTTGCTGCTTGCTGCCTCTTCTTTATCCCATCCAGGATAACTTTGTTAGATGCTTCTGCTTGTCCATTGCTTTGAGGAAAGCTTGGGGTTGAAAAATAATTCTTGATCTTGAATTTTGCACAGAAGCTTTTGATTAGCTTACTGTCAAATTATGTTCCATTGTCGGCAACTATTGCTCTTGGAATCCCAAATCTTGTGATTATGTTCTTCCATATGAAGCTCTTTACATCCACATCTCGGATCTTGGCTAAGGGCTCAGCTTCTATCCACTTGGTGAAGTAATCTGTTGCTACCAGCAGGTACTTCCTTTGCCCAGTTGCTTGGGGCAGTTGTCCGACAAGATCCATTCCCCATTGGGCAAACGGCCAAGGACTGGATACTGGGTTTAGGTCTGCTGCTGGTTGGTGTATCAAAGGTGCAAACCTTTGGCACTTTTCACATTTCTTGACATAAGCCTCTGCATCTTTCTGCATGTAAGGCCACCAATACCCCTGGGTAATGGCCTTATGGGCTAGTGATCTGCCCCCAGTGTGGCTTCCACAAATTCTTTCATGTATTTCATATAAAAAGTCTTCAACTTGTGAAGGATGTACGCACCTCAAAAGGGGCCCAGTGAAGGATCTTCTGTAGAGATGTCCTTTTGCTGTCAGACTGAATCTTGTCGACTTCAATCTGATCTTGTGTGCCTCCTTATGGTCATCTGGCAGCTTTCCTTCTTTTAGGAATGCAATAATTGCATCCATCCAGCTTGGTCCCATGTCCACACACATTGTTTCACGCTCTGTGGTCAGTGGTTCGATGCTCGGGCCCGACAAGTAGTCAACCATTATTGTCCTTGCTTTTCCAGGTTGTACTGCACTAGCTAGGTTGGCTAATGCATCGGCGTGATTGTTATCATTTCAGCTGACCTGAAGTAGTCGGCAGTTCTGAAACAAGGCTGCCAACCTGATGACCTCCTTTGCGTAGGCCGTCATCCTTTCATCTCGGGCCGCAAACTCGCATGTAGTCTGGTTAACTATAAGTTGTGAGTCATAAAAGACTATTACCTTATTTGCTTATACTGTTGCTGCCAGTTTCAGTCCTGCAATGAGTGCCTCATATTTTGCTTCATTGTTTGAGGCCTTGAACCCCAAACGAATTGATTGTTCTAGTATCTGCCCATTTAGAGATACCAGTACTACTCCTACCCCCGCTCCCTGTCGGTTGGAACTCCCATCAACAAACAGTCGAAAGGAGTCACCGATGTAAATGCTGCAGAGTCTGAGTTTTTCTTCTTTGCTTTGTTTTTTTGCCTTTGGCTGGGCTCCTTCTTGCTTGTTTGGACATCGTTCACCTTGGCTCAATGGAGCCGATGTTCAGTGGATTCTGGCATGAACTCTGCCACGAAGTTGGCCAAAACTTGGCTTTTGATTGCTGTTCTAGGTCTGTACTCCAGGTCATACTGTCCCAAGGCGACTGGCCATCTGGCTATTCTTCCTGTCAAGTCTCCTTGTTGTAGTAAGGACTTCAAGGGGTGTTCAGTTAGCACCACAATTTTATGGGCCTGGAAGTAATGGTTCAGCTTCTTTGAAGCCATTACTAAGGCCAGTGCCAATTTCTCTAAGGGTAGATACCTCGTTTCTGCATCGGCCAGGGTTTTGCTTACATAGTAAACAGCCATTTGTTCCCCTTTTTCTTCTCGGACTACCACTGCGCTTATCGCATGTTCTGAAACTGCTAAGTATAAAAACAGCTCCTCTCTAGGTTCTGGATTGGAAAGAACTGGGGCTGTGGTCAGATACTTCTTGAGGTCGGCCAAGGCGGCTTCGCATTCTTCGGTCCACAGGAAGTCTGTGGCTTTCTTTACTAAGTTAAAGAAAGGTCAGCACTTGTCTGAGCTTCTGCTGATGAACCTATTCAAGGCTGCGGCCATTCCGGTTAGCATTTGTACCTGTTTTACCAACGTCGGGCTCTTTAACTCCAAGATGGCCTTGATCTGATCTAGGCTGGCCTCAATGCCCCTTCTTGTCACCAGGTATCCCAAGAACTTACCATATCCAACTCCAAATGCGCATTTAGATGCATTGAGTCGGAGCCGATATGATTTAAGGATTTCAAAGACTGCTTTGAGGTCGGCCAGATGACCCTCAGGTTCTTTGGTCTTCACGACCATATCGTCGATGTAAACTTCCACCGTTCGGCCAATTAGGTGTCTGAACATCTTGGTTACCAACCTTTGGTAAGTTGCTCTTGCGTTTTTCAACCCAAAAGCATCACTTTGTAGCAGTGCAGCCCTTTTGGGGTGATAAACGCAGTATTCTCTTCATCCGCGGGGTACATGGCTATCTAGGGATGCCCCTTGTAGGCATCCAGGAAGCTCATCCTTCCATGCCCTGAAGTGGCATCCACTAGCTAGTCAATCTTGGGTAGAGGGAAGCTGTCTTTGGGATAGGCCTTGTTTAAGCTGGTAAAGTCTACGCAGACCCTCCATTTACCGTTCTTCTTTTTTACCACTACTGTGTTTGATAGCCATGTCAGGTAATTTACCTCACGAATAGCCCTGGCTTCCAGTAGTCTATCTACTTCCTTCTTCACTGCTTCGACGTGTGTCAATGTCGGTCTTCTTGCTCGTTGGATTACAGGTTTAGCCAACCTGTCAACGTTCAGCTTATGGCAAGTGACCTCAGGGTCAATGCCAGGCATTTCGTAGGGTGTCCACGCGAACACCTCAATATTTGCTCTCAAAAAAGCTTCCAACCATTTTTCCTCTTCTTCAGCTAAGCCCGAGCCGAGAAGAAAGAAGCGTTCCTCATCCCCTTCCTAGACGAGGATTTTCTTCAGTGCTTCTTCACTCTTCTTGGCTGGCTCTTTGCTGACATCATCTAGGACCTCCACGTCCTCGTCTTCGATCTCTGCCTTCTCTAGTTCTCGAATGCTGCAGGTGGATTTCATTGCTGCCATGGAGCAATTCTTTGCCTGCAGCTGATCTCCTCTAACCTCCTCAATCCCATGCTCTGTTGGGAACCGCAATAGTTGATGGAGTGTTGAGGGAACAGCCCTCATTGCATGCAACCATGGCCTTCCCAATATGATGTTGTAAGGGGAGGGTGTGTCAATTATGGTGAACTCTGTTGTTATCTTCCTGGTGCCTGCCTGCACCTCCAAGCTGGTTGTTCCCAGTGGCCATGTCGGCGTTCCATTGAACCCGACCATCGGGCTATTGGATTGCTCCATATCGTCTGGGTGAAGGCTGAGCTCTTTGTAACATCGGACGTACATGATGTCACAAGAGCTGCCTTGGTCAATCAAGATGCGCTTTACTTGGCATTCCCTAACCTGGAGGGATACTACCAAGGCATCATTATGCGGATGCTGCACCATCTCAAGGTCGGCTTCTGAAAAGGACACCACTGGTCCTTGGCCCTCTTCTGCCCGATGTCTTTTCTCCCTGACTTGGTAGACATGCTGCAAGTGCTTCACCTTCTGGGTCTCCCCCCTAATCTCGTTCTCGTTGACCTTCGAGTGAATTACATTAATTACCCGAGGTCCTCCTGCCTAAGGTTGCTGTGCTGGGGAAGGCAGAGCTGCTGCTGCCTGAGGCAGTCTTGTTTGTTCTTCCCTTGTTCTGGCCTCATCGACAAGGTCTCTCAGATGGCCTTGCCTCACCAGGTCTTCCAAGTGTGTTTTTAGGGCTCTGCAGCCCTGAGTCATATGCCTATTTTCATTGTGGTAAGCACAATGCCTGCTAATGTTTCTTTCCATAAATTCTCTTGGTGCCCTTGTTGGTGTTCTGAAATAGGGTTGATTCTGAATTTGATCCAGGACTTTGTGAATTTGGGTTTCGGAACACAGTTGTCACTGCCTGTGTAGCCCTCAGTTCTGTCTCTTGTTTATTCGATCCATTGTTACCTCGGCCTTGCTTCTGTGAGCCGTTTCCTTTCTCTTGCTTTGTCTCCTTAGTTCCCGACGTGTCTTCCTCGGCTCTGGCATACTTCTCGATTCTCGCCATGAGCTCTTCCATGCTTTTTGGCAATGTCTTTGCTAAAGACTTTCATAGCGGGCAGTTGTCTTTTAGGTCGTTCTTGAAAAATACGATCGCCACCTCTTGATTACACTCTGGTATTCGATTGAACACTTCATAGTATCTTTTACATAGGCCCTAAGGCCTTCATCCTTACTGATCTTCAGAGCCATCAGTGCGTCTACCCTTAATGGATGCAGCTTGTTTGTCACGAACCTGGCCACAAACATCTCGGCCAGGCCTTCCCAAGTCTTCACACTTCCTTTTGGTAGTTTGTGGAACCAATCTGATGCAATCTTCCCGAAGGATGAGGGGAACACTTTGCAAAGCAACGGCTCGTTCCCACTATACAATGCCATTGAGTTCATGTATAATCCAACGTGGAAGTTGGGGTCTGACTTACCATCGTATATTTGGAATCTCGACATACTGAATCTCTTTGGTGCCTCAAACTTGTCCAACTCCACCGAGAATGGTGTCCTCGGCTCATCTGGGGAGGTTTCCTCGGCGTTGATATTCTGTTGCTTCCTCTTGAGGTAATCTCTTAAGTCCTCATTTGTCCGCCCAGGAGCTCGGCTATCTCCTGCTTTCAATCTTTTTGGTGCACTACTTTCAGCTTTGTGGTGAGTCCTCTTTGACCTTTCTCCATTAGTTGTGTCGAAGCACAGCGCCTGCCCCTGAACATGCCGATGTTCTTTGGGTCTGCCTTCTTTGTGCGATGCGTCCTCCATGATTCTTCCCTTCTTGACTCTCCTCGTCCGACTTCCTTGGAAGGTCAGTGAGAATGTTTTTCACTCCTGGTGTGCTGAGGGGCTATGGGGATTGTTTTCTTCCCTTCCCTCTGGGTATTGGCCGCTGGAATCGGTGTGTCCTGCAGCGGGAATGGTGACTGCATAACATTGTTTTGCATCATGAAATTGGCGACTGATTGCAGGTTTGCCAATTTGTTTGCCATCTCTTTTACCTCTTCGTCCCTCCGCAGGCATCAATCCTTCCATACCTAGAGATCATCCTCTTTGTAGTACCCACTTCGATCTGGCTTCTTTGGTACGTCGCCATCCTAGCCGACGTCTTTGTTGATGTGATTCTGGTCACAATTTTTTGTGTTGCGGTTGTCTCCTTCGACGTCAAAGTCGATAGGTCTGCCACTCCCAGCAGGAGTGTCATCCCTAATCTTTTCCTTCTGTCCGTTGCTGGCCATCTATTCTCCTTTCTTTCCCACAGACGGCGCCAAATTATGTGAGTGATTTTCCGACCACACTGCCAACTTAGTATTCAGCTGGAGAGTACTGGCAAAATAGATGACACCTGGCTGACCTGCAACAGAAAGAGAAGATTACGGCGGTGGTTTGTCCACCCGGGGGCACTCCGACGATCAAGTCAGTATATCTCTCAAAGATAATCAATAGTGCTAAACTCACTGTTCATAATATAAATTGCTTACCTTAGACCCATCGGGGGTGCCTTTCTTTTATAGTTAACTCAGTCCTAGTCCCAATAGAAGCCTAGCTTCAATGGATTCCTGTTTAGTGACTTTGGACTCTTCAAGAGATAAGGATAGACTCCCTAAGAGTGTTATCCTTATCCATCCTGAAGTCCTTCCTTATTCCAAGACTCTTGTCCCTTATCCGCTTATCTCGGATTCCGATATCTTCGGAGGTAACCTCGGCCTATCCGAGATGACCTCGGCATAACAACCAGGACACGTGGCACCTCAGCTAACACGTCGGCGACACATTGCCACGTGTTGGTACTCAGAAAATATATCCCCACATCTATTATATCTTCTGTTTTTGGTCACCTATTAAAAAATAACTATGTATAAATAATTCTATTTCTTTTCTTTTTTTCTTTTTTTTTTTTTATCATTCACAATAAAATGAGGATGCAAAGAGAACCAAAATGTTAAGGGTTGGATTAAAATAACCTTTAAAAGATAAAATAAGTTATAATAGCTAATAATCCAACCTATAATCATTTTTACTTTTTTTCTATTACAATCATCAAATCAAATATAATAAATAAATAAACATTCCAAATATAACTATTTTAGTTAGACTAAAATAATCAATTAAAATAACTAACTTTCCAAACAAAGCCATGATGGTGGTGATGGATGAGCTTAACTTTGAAAATACTTGTATATATTGCTTCCGTGAAAGTGTTTTCATTTTTGGTGCTTTTAGAAACTAAATATATATATATAATGCACCCTAAGCCGCATTTTCAGTTTCGGATTGCATTATAGGGTCTCACTCCATCCTCTTAAAAGGTACAATCTGCTTTGCTTTTGAGTGTGTTTTAGTTAATGTATACGCCGCAAATGATGCTAATGAAAGGAAACTGCTATGACAGGGGTTACTAAATCTTAAATCTAGCTTTGATCTGCCATGGTGTATTAGGGGGGACTTCAACGAAATTGTCAAAATGGGGGAAAGAAAGGGATGCTTAGGAATAACACATAGTATGAAACACTTCAAGGACTTAATATCCTCTATGGAATTAAGGGATTTGCCACTCCTAGGTCGATCTTTCACTTGGTCTAATAGCCAGGAGGCAGACAGACAGGGTAGGATTGACAGGTTCCTTCTACATTCACAATGGCTGGATAAGTTTAAATTCAAGCAGTGGGGACTCCAAAGGGCTTTTATATGACCACTGCCCAATGCTACTCATGGAAGATGATAGGGACAGGGGGCCAAAGCCCTTCAGGTTCCTTAATGCCTGGGCGTCTCAACCAAACTTCTTAAGGGTTGTTAAAAAGGCTTGGTCTAGATATGAATTACAAGGTTGAGCTAGATATAAGGTCTCACTAAAAATTAAGGAGGTAAAGCTTCTCTCAAGCAGTGGAACAAAGAGGAATTTGGTAACTTAAATGATAAACTTTCTTTGATTGAAGAACAATTGCACTCTCTTGATCTTCTAAAGAAAAAAAAAACACACTATACATGCAAAACAAAAGAAACCTAAAGTCTAAATATTGGAAGATTTTGAGATTGATTGAGATCACCTGGTTGCACAAATAAAGACAAATTTGGTTCAAGGAAGGAGATAAAAACTCCAAATTTTTCCATATGGTGCCTAGTTCAAGACATAGAAAAAATTCATTGGGAAGTTTAACCTTTAATGGATCTAGTGTTGAAGATCCATAATAGATTAGATTGGGAGTCAACATGCATTTCCAGAATTTTTTCTTAGAAATATGGCCCTCAATACCAAAATTTTTAGGCCCTTTTGAGCACATACTCTCAATTGATGATGCAAGACGTCTGGAATTTCCATTCTCAGAGGCAGAAATCTAGGATGCAGTCAAAGAGTGAAGGAAACAAGGCACTGGGGCAAGACGGTTTCAATATGAAGTTTATTAAAAAGAGTTGGCCAATCATTAAGGATGATATTTGTCTATTCATTATGGAGTTTCATCTCAACAACAAAATCTCTAAAAGTATAAATTCTTCATTTATTACCTTGATCCTAAAATCACCAAACCCATCATCTCTGTTTGATTATAGACCCATCAGTCTGACAGGTTGTATTTATAAAATTCTTGCTAAGATTCTATCTAGAAGGTTGAAATCAGTAATGCCTAAATTGGTTAACGAATCTCAATCTGCCTTCGTCAAGGGTAGACAAATCTTGGATGAAATTCTTATAGCTAATGAAGTAGTGGATCTTTGGAAGTATAACTCTAGGGGTGGAATTATTTTAAAGTTGGATTTTGAGAAAGCCTTCAATAGTGTCAATTGGAATTTCCTTCTTCACTTGTTTCAAACGTTTGGATTCGAAGAGAAATGGGTCTCATGGATTGCAGAATGTATATCATCATCACACATATCTATTTTGCTAAATGGATCCCCCTCACAGGAATTCTCCCCACAAAGAGGATTACGACAAAGAGACCCCCTTTCCCCCTTTTCTCTTCAGTCTTGTTGTTGAGGGATTAAACATTCTTATGCAAAGAGCCAAAAGTTTGAATCTCATTAAAGGGGATGATATTGGAAATGTTGGATTGAATCTAACACACTTACAATTTGTTAATGACATTCTCATATTCTGTTACCCAGAATTGAATGAGATAATTAATCTAAGAAGAGTGCTCTATTGTTTTGAACTAATATCTGGGTTGAAGATCAATTTTCACAAATATGTGTTATGTGGAGATGGCACCAACAATGATTTCACAACTCAAGTAGCTGATTATTTAAACTGTTCGGTGGGCAAACTACCAATCAACTACCTTGGTATGCCTCTAGGAGCTAATCTTAAGAGGCTTCCATATGGGAACCCATCATTGAGAAGTTAAAAAAAGATTATCATCATGGAAAAGAAGGCATCTCTTTTTAGGGGGTAGAATTACTTTAGTTAAATTAGTCTTTTCTTCACTTTCCCTTATTATATGTCTCTTTTTGGAATTCCCTCCAAAGTGGCAAAACACCATTGACAAATTCCAAAGATCCTTTCTTTGGGGGGATAGTGAAGAGAAGAAAAAGCTTCATCTGGTCAACTGGGAGGTCTATTCATTTAGTAGAAAATTTGGAGGTCTTGGATTTAGGAAAATTAAAGGACAATAATGAGTCTCTTCTTTGCAAATAGTGGTGGAGGTTTGCTAGGAACCTGACTCTCTATGGAAGAAAGTCTTATGTACTAAAAACAATATAAACACTAATAGCTGGTTGCCAAAACTGCTCAGTGGTTTGGAAGTCCATTGGACTTGGAAAGGTATAATTCTAGAGTCCATAAATTATTCCTTGAAAACCTACAATTCAAGTTGGGCGATGGTAGAAAGATCAAATTTTGGTTTGATGATGGCTTTTTGATTCACCTTTATCTTTCTATATTCTAGACTTTTTTTATTAGCAAACGACAAGGACTCTTATGTTCATCACTATATACCTGACTCTCTATGGAAGAAAGTCTTATGGGCTAAAAACAATATAAACACTAACAGTTGGTGCCAAACTCCTCAACTTTCAAAAATTGCTCAGTGGTTTAGAAGTCCGTTTTGGACTTGGAAAGGTATAATTCTAGAGTCCATAAATTATTCCTTGAAAACCTACAGTTCAAGTTGGGCGATGGTAGAAAGATCAAATTCTAGGTTGAATGCATGGCTTCTGATTCACCTTTATCTTTATATATTCCAGACTTCTTTTATTAGCAAATAACAAGGACACTTATGTTCATCACTATATGCCTTAACATTAACAGAATTTAGGCAATCAGATGCAGTGAAGTATTTTGTATAGGAGGCCACTGAGAGCTTGGGAAGAGGATCTACACCATGGTATGCTTGGAAGGTTGCAGCAGGTTCAAAGAAACAGAGATTCTGTGGAGGACAAGCTGATTTGGGCCCCCATTTCATTAGGTACCTTCAATGTTAAGTCTCGTTACGATTTATTTGAGAACTCTCTTCAGTTGCTATCATTTCTTGTGATGAAATTATGGAAGACAATTGCACCACCGAAGATAAAGGCATCTGGTTGGTTAGTGTGGTGGGATCGAATTGCAACTGTAGATCTCCTTCTCAGACGTCACATAATCCATATTCCCAACCATTATGCATTTTGTGATAATAAATGAGAGTCAGTAGTCCATTTGCTCCTTCACTATCATTACGCCTGGAGGATTTGATCTGAAATTGTCAATTGGTGGGGCACTTCGTTTGTCTCTCCTGGTTCCATCCAAGATTTGGTGGTTTGGTTAGAAAAGAAAGCATTTGGGAAGATTTATTTGGGAAGCCATTCTCTTGGCAATACTCTGGACCATCTGGATTGTTGGAAATGAAAAGGTGTTTAACTCCAAGGAACCTAATTGGGTGGATTTGATGGAGACCATTAAGATCAAGATCGCGTTTTGGGTAAAGCTTTCGACTAATCTGTTAGAATTTTCACTTTATGACTTTATGTTTTGTTTACATGGCATCAAGGGCTATAGAGCTAGGATCTTAGGCTGATATTTTGTATTTTTGCTTGTTTCCTCCATGTAACTCTTCTTGTTGAGTCCTCGTCAGCCTTCTTTCGGCTTGTACTTGCATATGATTGGATTCTTTAATAGGTGTCAATCTAGTTAGGATGTGTTTTTGAACTATGATGCAATTGTGATAAGCCTTATCTTGTATTTCTTCTTTATTAATAAAATTCCATTTTCGTTGTTGATCAAATATATATATAATGCACAATATATTGTATTATTTTTTTTAGTGAAAATACAAATCGATTTGGTTTGACTTTTAGAATTTTTTTTAAAAAAAATTAAAAATTAATTTTGTGAAACAATAATAAATAAAAAACATTAATCATTTTGATATAATTTTATATTTTTTAAGAGTGAAAATAATTTTTAATATTTTAAAAATATTTTTTATAATTATTTTTATCAAATTAATTTTTACTTTTTAAAAACAATTAAATCAATAATTCTAATATAAAAAATAAACAGTTGTAAAAAAGTGAAAACCAAAATCAAAAGGAAAACGATACTCAAATTAATCGTATCTTACTCTCGATATAGGACAACCGCAACAGTGTTAAATAACACATACCAATGAGCTTGTACCCGTGATGTGTTATCAAGCGCAATCCCTTTTCTTTTTCCTAAAGCATGACCCAGTAATATCCTAGGACTGTCGCTAACATCGTAATTCCTTATTGGTCGATTCAATTTTAACTCGACATCATCCAAGTACCTTGAGCAAAAGGTCATATACTCTTCAACTAAGTGTCCCTCTGCAATTGAACCTTTTGGATGACTTCAATTACACATATATGACTTAAGTGTCATAAGATACCTATAAACAAACAAATGCACACTTGACTTTCAATTATAAACAAACAAATGAATACAAATGTAAATTGGAGTGGAATTTCACACCTTTCTATAAAGTACATCCAGTGATATTGCACTGGTTCGGCAATCTTGGCCTCCTCTGCTAGGTGAATGGGCAAGTGCTCTATTATATTGAAAAAGAATGAAGGAAAAATTCTCTCAAGATGGCAAAGTTTAAGAGCAATTTGTGATTGAAGACGATCT
>JAXFYN010000904.1:0-79380 GCA_036172215.1 Camellia granthamiana
ATCTATTTGGAAATTAAATGAAAAAGGAACTTGACTAGAAAAAGAAATTGAATAAAAATGGAAGTTACATCAAAATTAACAGTGGAAGTACATTCAAGAAACAACTATACCTTAACAATGGAAGTTCAATCAAGAAACCACTATACCTTAACGATATATTTGGAAATTAAAAAAAAATGATGTTCAATAGAAAAAGAAATTGAATTTAATTGGAAGTTGAATAACAAAACAAATGGAAATTGCATAAAATTGAAAATGGAAGTTCGTTGACGAAGCCACTATACCTTAACGATCTATTTGGAAATTAAATAAAAAAGGAACTTGAATAGAAAAGGAAATTGAATAAAAATGGAAGTTGAATAAAATTAAAAATAAAAATGGTAGTTGCATCAAAATTAACAATGGAAGTACATTTAAGAAACAACTGTACCTTAACAATGGAAGTTCATTCAAGAAACCATTATACCTTAACGATATATTTGGAAATTAAAAAAAAAAATGATGCTGAATAGAAAAAGAATTTGAATTTAATTGGAAGTTGAATAAAAATAAAAATAGAAATTGCATAAAATTGAATACGGAAGTTCACTGACGAAGCCACTATACCTTAACGACCTTTTTTGGAAATTAAATAAAAAAGGAACTTGAATAGAAAAGGAAATTGAATAAAAATGAAAATTGTGTAAAAGTGAAATTAAAAATGGAAGTTGCATCAAAATTAACAGAGGAAGTATATTCAAGAAACAACTATACCTTAACAATGGAAGTTCATTCAAGAAACCAGTATACCTTCACGGTATATTTGGAAATTAAAAAAAAAAAATGATGTTGAATAGAAAAAGAAATTGAATTTAATTGGAAGTTCAATAAAAATAAAAACGGAAATTGCATAAAATTGAAAATGGAAGTTCATTGACGAAACCACTATATCTTAACGATCTATTTAGAAATTAAATAAAAAAGGAACTTGAATAGAAAAGGAAATTGAATAAAAACGGAAATTGAATAAAATTAAAAATAAAAATGGAAGTTGCATCGAAATTAACAATGGAAGTACATTCAAGAAACAACTATACCTGAACAATGGAAGTTCATTCAAGAAACCACCATACCTTAACGATGTATTTGGAAATTAAAAAAAATAATAATGTCGAATAGAAAAAGAAATTGAATTTAATTGGAAGTTGACTAAAAATAAAAATGGAAATTGCATACAAAGGAAAACGGAAGTTCAGTGACGAAACCACTATACCTTAACGATCTATTTGGAAATTAAATGAAAAATGAACTAGAATAGAAAAGGAAATTGACTAAAAATGGAAGTTGAATAAAATCAAAAATAAAAATGGAAGTTACATCAAAATTAACAGTGGAAGTACATTCAAGAAACAACTTTACCTTAACAATGGAAGTTCATTCAAGAAACCATTATACCTTAACAATATATTTGGAAATTTAAAAAAAAAAAAAATAGATGCTGAATAGAAAAAGAAATTGAATTTAATTGGAACTTGAAAAAAAAATAAAAATGAAAATTGCATAAAATTAAAAATGGAAGTTTATTGACGAAACCACTATACCTTAACGATCTATTTGTAAATTAAATAAAAAAGGAACTTGAATAGAAAAGGAAATTGTATAAAAATGGAAGTTGAATAAAATTAATAATAAAAATGGAAGTTGCATCAAAATTAACAATGGAAGTATATTCAAGAAACCACTATACCTTAACAATGGAAGTTCACTCAAGAAACCACTGTACCTTAACGATATATTTGGAAATTAAAAAAAAGATGATGCTGAATAGAAAAAGAAATTGAATTTAATTGGAAGTTGAATAAAGATAAAAATGGAAATTGCAAAAAATTGAAAATGGAAGTTCATTGATGAAACCACTATTCCTTGACGATCTATTTGGAAATTAAATAAAAAAGAACCTTGAATAGAAAAGGAAATTCTATAAAAATGGAAGTTGAATCAAATTAAATATAAAAATGGTAGTTGCATCAAAATTAACAATGGAAGTACATTCAAGAAACAACTATACTTTAACAATGGAAGTTCATTCAAGAAACCATTATACCTTAACGATATATTTGAAAATTAAAAAAAAATTAGATGCTGAAGAGAAAAAGAAATTGAATTTAATTGGAAGTTGACTAAAAATAAAAATAGAAATTGCATAAAATTGAAAATGGAAGTTTATTGACGAAACGACTATACCTTAACGATCTATTTGGAAATTAAATGAAAAAGGAACTTGAATACAAAAGGAAATTGAATAAAAATAGAAGTTGAATAAAAATAAAAATAAAAATGGAAGTTGCATCAAAATTAACAATGGAAGTACATTCAAGAAACAACTATACCTTAACAATGTAAGTTCATTCAAGAAACCAGTATACCTTAACGATATATTTGGAAATTAAAAAAAATGATGTTGAATAGAAAAAGAAATTGAATTTAATTGGAAGTTGAATAAAAATAAAAATGGAAGTTCATTGACGAAACCACTATATCTTAACGATCTATTTGGAAATTAAATAAAAAATGAACTAGAATAGAAAAGGAAATTGAATAAAAATGGAAGTTGAATAAAATTAAAAATAAAAATGGAAGTTGCATCAAAATTAACAATGGACGTATATTCAAAAACAACTATACCTTAACAATGGATGTTCATTCAAGAAACCACTATACCTTAACGATATATTTGGAAATTTAAAAAAAAAATGCTGTTGAATAGAAAAAGAAATTGAATTTAATTGGAAGTTGAATAAAAATAAAAATGGAAATTGCATAAAATTGAAAATGGAAGTTCATTGACGAAACCACTATACCTTAACGACCTTGTTGGAAATTAACTAAAAAAGGAACTTGAATAGAAAAGGAAATTGAATAAAAATGGAAATTGAATAAAATTAAAAATAAAAATGGAAGTTGCATCAAAATTAACAATGGAAGTACATTCAAGAAACAACTATACCTTAACAATGGAAGTTCATTCAAGAAACTAGTATACCTTAACGATATATTTGGAAATTAAAAAAAAAATGATGTTGAATAGAAGAAGAAATTGAAGTTAATTGGAAGTTGAATAAAAATAAAAATGAAAATTGCATAAAATTGAAAATGGAAGTTCATTGACGAAACCACTATATCTTAACGATCTATTTAGAAATTAAATAAAAAAGTAATTTGAATTGAAAAAGAAATTGTATAAAAATGGAAGTTGAATAAAATTAAAAATAAAAATGGAAGTTGCATCAAAATTAACAATGGAAGTACATTCAAGAAACAACTATACCTTAACAATGGAAGTTCATTCAAGAAACCACTATACCTTAACGATATATTTGGAAGTTAAAAAAAAAATGATGTTGAATAGAAAAAGAAATTGAATTTAATTGGAAGTTGAAAAAAATAAAAATGGAAATTGCATAAAAGTGAAAATGGAAGTTCATTGACAAAACCACTATACCTTAACGATCTATTTGGAAATTAAATAAAGAAAGAACTTGAATAGAAGTGGAAATTGAATAAAATCTAAATTAAAAATGGAAGTTAAATCAAAATTAACAATGGAAGTACATTCAAGAAACAACTATACCGTAACAATGGAAGTTCATTCAAGAAACCACTATACCTTACCGATATATTTGGAAATTAAAAAAAATGATGTTGAATAGAAAAAGAAATTGAATTAAATTGGAAGTTGAATAAAAATAAAATGAAAATTGCATAAAATTGAAATTGGAAGTTCATTGATGAAACTACTATACCTTAACGATCTATTTGGAAATTAAATAAAAAAAAAACTTGAATAGTAAAGGAAATTGAATAAAAATGGAAGTTGAATAAAATTAAAAGTAAAAATGGTAGTTGCATCAAAATTAACAATGGAAGAACATTTAAGAAACAACTATACCTTAACAATGGAAGTTTATTAGAGAAACCACTATACCTTAACGATATATTTGGAAATTAAAAAAAAAAATGATGTTGAATAGAAAAAAAATTGAATTTAATTGGAAGTTGAATAAAAATAAAAGTGGAAATTGCATAAAATTGAAAATGGAAGTTCGTTGACGAAACCACTATACCATAACGATCTATTTGGAAATTAAATAAAAAAGGAACTTGAATAGAGAAGGAAATTGAATAAAAATGGAGGTTGAATAAAATTAAAAATAAAAATGGAAGTTGCATCAAAATTAACAATGGAAGTATATTCAAGAAGCAACTATACCTTAACAATGGAAGTTATTCAAGAAAATACTATACCTTAACGATATATTTTGAAATTTAAAAAAAATGGATGTTGAATAGAAAAAGAAATTGAATTTAATTGGAAGTTGAATAAAAAAAAATTGAAAATTCCATAAAATTGAAAATGGAAGTTCATTGACAAAACCACTATATCCTAACGATCTGTTTGGAAATTAAATAAAAAAGGAACTTGAATAGAAAAGGAAATCGAACAAAAATGGAATTTGAATAAAATTAGAAATAGAAATGGAAGTTGCATCAAAATTAACAATGGAAGTACATTCAAGAAACAACTATACCTTAACAATGGAAGTTCATTCAAGAAACTAGTATACCTTAACGATATATTTGGAAATTAAAAAAAAATGATGTTGAATAGAAAAAGAAATTGAATTTAATTGGAAGTTGAATAAAAATAAAAATGGAAATTGCATAAAATTGAAAATGGAAGTTCATTGACGAAACCACTATATCTTAACGATCTATTTAGAAATTAAATAAAAAAAGAACTTGAATATAAAAGGAAATTGAATAAAAATGGAAGTTGAATAAAATTAAAATAAAAATGGAAGTCGCATCAAAATTAACAATGGAAGTACATTGAAGAAACAACTATACCTTAACAATGGAAGTTCATTCAAGAAACCACTATACCTTAACGATATATTTGGAAGTTAAAAAAAAAATGATGTTGAATAGAAAAAGAAATTGAATTTAATTGGAAGTTGAAAAAAATAAAAATGGAAATTGCATAAAAGTGAAAATGGAAGTTCATTGACGAAACCACAATACCTTAACGATCTATTTGGAAATTAAATAAAAAAGAACTTGAATAGAAGAGGAAATTGAATAAAATCAAAATTAATAATGGAAGTTACATCAAATTTGACAATGGAAGTACATTCAAGAAACCACTATACCTTAACAATGGAAGTTCATTCAAGAAACCACTATACCATACCGACATATTTGGAAATTTAAAAAAAAAAATGTTGTTGAATAGAAAAAGAAATTGAATTAAATTGGAAGTTGAATAAAAATAAAAATGGAAATTGCATAAAATTGAAATTGGAAGTTCATTGACGAAACCACTATATCTTAACGATCTATTTGGAAATTAAATAAAAAAAGAACTCGAATAGTAAAGGAAATTGAATAAAAATGGAAGTTGAATAAAATTAAAAGTAAAAATGGTAGTTGCATCAAAATTAACAATGGAAGAACATTTAAGAAACAACTATACCTTAACAATGGAAGTTCATTAAAAAAACCACTATACCTTAACGATCAATTTGGAAATTAAAAAAAAAATGATGTTGAATAGAAATAGAAATTGAATTTAATTGGAAGTTGAATAAAAATAAAAATGGAAATTGAAAAAATTGAAAATGGAAGTTCGTTGACGAAAGCCCTATACCTCAACGATCTATTTGGAAATTAAATAAAAAAGGAACTTGAATAGAGAAGGAAATTGAATAAAAAAAGAGGTTGAATAAAATTAAAAATAAAAATGGAAGTTGCATCAAAATTAACAATGGAAGTATATTCAAGAAACAACTATACCTTAACAACGGAAGGTCATTCAAGAAAATACTATACCTTAACGATATATTTGGAAATTAAAAAAAAAATGGATGCTGAATAGATAAAGAAATTGAATTTAATTGGAAGTTGAATAAAAATAAAAATGAAAATTGCATAAAATTGAAAATGGAAGTTCATTGACAAAACCACTATATCTTAACGATCTGTTTGGAAATTAAATAAAAAAGGCACTTGAATAGAAAAGGAAATTGAACAAAAACGGAATTTGAATAAAATTAGAAATAAAAATGGAAGTTGCATCAAAATTAACAATGGAAGTACATTCAAGAAACAACTATACCTTAACAATGGAAGTTCATTCAGGAAACTAGTATACCTTAACGATATATTTGGAAATTAAAAAAAAAAATGATGTTGAATAGAAAAAGAAATTAAATTTAATTGGAAGTTGAATAAAAATAAAAATGGAAATTGCATAAAATTGAAAATGGAAGTTCATTCACGAAACCACTGTATCTTAACGATCTATTTAGAAATTAAATAAAAAAAGAACCTCAATAGAAAAGAAAATTGAATAAAAATGGAAGTTGAATAAAATTAAAAATAAAAATGGAAGTTGCATCAAAATTAACAATGGAAGTACATTCAAGAAACAACTATACCTTAACAATGGAAGTTCATTCAAGAAACCACTATACCTTAACTATATATTTGGAAGTTTAAAAAAAAAATGATGTTGAATAGAAAAAAAAAAATTGAATTTAATTGGAAGTTGAAAAAAATAAAAATTGAAATTGCATAAAAGTGAAAAAGGAAGTTCATTGACGAAACCACTATATCTTAACGATCTATTTGAAAATTAAATAAAAAAAGAACTTGAATAGAAGAGGAAATTGAATAAAATCTAAATTAAAAATGGAAGTTACATCAAAATTAACAATGGAAGTATATTCAAGAAACAACTATACTTTAACAATGGAAGTTCATTCAAGAAACCACTATACCTTACCGATATATTTGGAAATTAAAAAAAAAATGATGTTGAATAGAAAAAAAATTGAATTAAATTGGAAGTTGAATAAAAATAAAAATGAAAATTGCATAAAATTGAAATTGGAAGTTCATTGACGAAACCACTATACCTTAACAATCTATTTGGAAAGTAAATAAAAAAAGAACTTGAATAGTAAAGGAAATTGAATAAAAATGGAAGTTGAATAAAATTAAAAATAAAAATGGTAGTTGCATCAAAATTAACAATGGAAGAACATTTAAGAAACAACTATACCTTAACAATGGAAGTTCATTAAAGAAACCACTATACCTTAACGATATATTTGGAAATTAAAAAAAAAATGATGTTGAATAGAAAAAGAAATTGAATTTAATTGGAAGTTGAATAGAAATAAAAATGGAAATTGCATAAAATTGAAAATGGAAGTTCGTTGACGAAACCCCTATACCTCAACGATCTATTTGGAAATTAAATAAAAAAGGAACTTGAATAGAGAAGGAAATTGAATAAAAAAGGAGGTTGAATAAAATTAAAAATAAAAATGGAAGTTGCATCAAAATTAACAATGGAAGTATATTCAAGAAACAACTATACCTTAACAATGGAAGGTCATTCAAGAAAACACTATACCTTAACGATATATTTGGAAATTAAAAAAAAATGGATGCTGAATAGAAAAAGAAATTGAATTTAATTGGAAGTTGAATAAAAATAAAAATGAAAATTGCATAAAATTGAAAATGGAAGTTCATTGACAAAACCACTATATCTTAACGATCTATTTGGAAATTAAATAAAAAAGGAACTTGAATAGAAAATGAAATTGAACAAAAATGGAATTTGAATAAAATTAGAAATAAAAATGGAATTTGCATCAAAATTAACAATGGAAGTACATTGAAGAAACAACTATACCTTAACAATGGAAGTTCATTCAAGAAACTAGTATACCTTAACGATATATTTGGAAATTAAAAAAAAATGATGTTGAATAGAAAAAGAAATTGAATTTAATTGGAAGTTAAAAAAAATAAAAATGGAAATTGCATGAAAGTGAAAATGGAAGTTCATTGACGAAACCAGTATACCTTAACGATCTATTTGGAAATTAAATAAAAAAAGAACTTGAATAGAAGAGGAAATTGAATAAAATGAAAATTAAAAATGGAAGTTACATCAAAATTAACAACGGAAGTACATTCAAGAAACAACTATACCTTAACAATGGAAGTTCATTCAAGAAACCACTATACCTTACCGATATATTTGGAAATTTAAAAAAAAAATGATGTTGAATAGAAAATGAAATTGAATTTAATTGGAAGTTGAATAAAAATAAAAATGGAAATTGCATAAAATTGAAATTGGAAGTTCATTGACGAAACCACTATACCTTAACGATCTATTTGGAAATTAAATAAAAAAAGAACTTGAATTGTCACGACCCCAACCCGCCCCTAGTAGGATGGTGCCGTGATGGCCAGTAATCCGTAATTACCGAAGGCCAACTTACAAGATCAAACACAATCAGAGTATAATATATGGGGCTTACAGTTGCGGAAGCAATAAATCAAATTACAAATAGTCCACAAGAGCTGTGCATAAATCAAATGGTATGGCACTCATACTATAAGTTCATAATCAACCACTGGCAAACAAAATTACATATTACAATCTTGATCAAAAGGCTTCTAAAGCCGACATGTACAAAAACAATAATTACAAGCCAAAGAAGCATAATCTTCAATATTTGCCAACGTAAATACAATTGCCGACATGAATACAAAACAGCCGACGTGGGCACAAATTTGCCGACATAAATAAGTCAAGCCGACATATCAAGAATCCAAAACAAGCTTGCAAAACACATCTAGGCGTCGCTGCCGTCCTGCTCATCACCTACATATATATAGAGGGGTGAGTATGGAAACTCAGTGAATGGTACTAGAAATAAAGGTTTTTGCATGAATATAGCCGAAGTCTTCCAAGCAAAACAAAACATGCCAAACCATACGAATATTAGCCGAGATCCTTTTTAAAGCAAAACACATCAACACTTTATCAAAACAAAGGATGAACCGTATTCATCTGTCAAGTCTCAATGGATGCTTACTGACATCGGCAAAGCACAAATCAAGATTTATCAAATCAAGGGATGAACCGTATTCATCTGTCAAGTCTCAAGGGATGCTTACTGACATCGGCAAAACAAGGGACTATACGATCCGTAATCGATTAGTCAAGGGTACTGCGAAAGTTTATAGTCCTCCAGCACAAGGGACTGTGTCACTTAGGCCCGTAGCCCTTTTGACAAGTTGGTGCTGCGAAAGTTTAGAGTCCTCCAGCACAAGGGACTTGTGTTACTTAGGCCCGTAGCCCCTTTTAACACATTGGCTTTTTCCAAGGAAGGACCGTATCCTTTTAAAACAAGGGTGCTGCGAAAGTTTAGAGTCCTCCAGCACAAGGGACTTTTACAAGGATATCATCAAAACGAGGCTCATACTCATTACAAGAAAATCATCAAACAAGCTTCTACTTGACCTTTTATACTTAGTGCTGTGAAAGTTTAGAGTCCTCCAGCATAAGGGACTTTCAAGAATACCATCAAAACAAAGCTTATACTCATTTCATCAAAATAGGCTAATCATTCATGCTTATCAAATACTTTCATCAAAACGAAGCAAAACAAGATTTATCAAAACAGTATAACATAGCTTTATTAAAAGCACCACTCACCTCGGCCTTCAGGTGTAGGCTCAAAGCAAAGATCAAAGTCCTACAAATCACATGGCAAATCACATTTTCAAAACAAGCTTTATACGCATATAATGATCTCAGCACTCTCACCGGTTCCAAGTCAAAAGCAAAGCAAAGCAAAGCATGTCAAGAGTCAAAACGCTGTTTTCCATCTCATGGAAACACACTGGGTACTATCCAGGCCTAGCCGAGGTCCCACACCTCCTTGCCGAGGTGTGGTCCTGATGGCCACACACACAAAAATCGGGGAAATCCTGAGTTTCCCCTTGAAGAATGCAAGGGACAAGATCATCAAAAACATCAAGAACATGCATGCTGGAATCATAACTTGTATATTCAAAATCTGAGATCCCATGCAAAGAGCTCAAAACATGAACCTGGGTACCCACTCAAGAAAATCGTGTGAAACAAACACAAAAGCATGGTTCTCGCCATACACTTCCGGATCAAAATAAGACTTTCTTCAAAAACTCATGAACATCATTTTCCTCTTTCAAAACAAACTTCAAATCAATACATGGCATGCAAAACAAACCCAATCATGCAATGCAGCTCGGTAATCGATACGAACAATCAAAGTAGAGCAAGAATCTAACCTCAAAGCTCAAATCTAACGGTTCGATCTTCCAAGATCAAGCTCGAACTCCACTTCTCTCTCTAGAGCTCTTTCTTCTACCTTGAGAGTTTCTCTCTCTAAAAACAAAGATTTGAACAAAAATGATTTGTTTCTAAGTCTGTCGGCTGCCTTAAGCTCCAGCTCGGACACGTGGCGTCACCGGGTTGGCTTAACTCAAAAGGTGACTGATTGATAAGACAAGTCAATGACAAAGCGTACACAACAAGCTAAGGTGAAGCACATCGGCAATCAAAGACATCGGCTAAAGACAAAGCCTCGGCAAAAGCGTAACAAAGACATCGGCTAGGGAGGACAACACTTGACTAAGCTGTGCCACACCTTGGCCTGGGTGTGCCACATCTCGGCCTAGGTCATACCTGCCCAAGAGCAAGGATCACTAACTGCAAAACATCTCGGCCTAGATAGTGACATCTCGGCTAACATGCCGGAGTGCAGATGGGGTCAACCAAGTGGTTCCAAGTGCAAAGGTTCAAAGGTTAACTAAGTCTCAAGATGACCTCGGCCATACACCAAGCAAGGAACAAAACCAAGCAAGTAACACTTAATCAAAACAAGGCAAGTCTCAACAAAACAAGACAAGGCAAAACTTGCAAAACAGCATAATAAGACAAGATCATACATGAATATGTGCAAGTATGACTAAATCAAGTGAGGGTTGTTACATCCTACCCCCCTTAAAGAAGTTTGGTCCCCAAACTTAAGTTACCTTGTTCCAAAAACAGTTCTGGTTGTCGAATTCTCATTTCTTCTTCCAATTCCCATGTAGCATCCTTGCCGTAATGCTCTTTCCATTCAATCTTTACCATTGGTATCGACTTCTTTCTCAATTGTCGAACTTGTCTGTCAATAACACACATCGGCTTCTCTTTATAGCCCAAATTCTCATTAACTTCAATCCCAGAATAATCAATCACATGCTGTGGATCTCGAAATACTTTCTCAACATCGAAACATGAAACACATTATGGACTTGGCTCAACTCTGGTGGCAAGGCAAGTCTGTAAGCAACGGGGTTAACCTTGTCAAGGATTTCAAATGGCCCAACATAGTGAGGTGCTAACTTACCTTTCTTCCCAAATCTGGAAACTCCTTTCATCGGCGAAACTTTCAGGAATACATGATCCCCAATTTCGAATTCTAATTCATTTCTTCTCCGGTCGGCGTAGCTCTTTTGCCGGCTCTGGGCGGTTTTAATCCTCTGTTGGATAAGTTTAATCTTTTCTGTTGTTACTCGAATTACCTCGGGACCAAGTAAAGCTTTGTCTCCAACTTCGGTCCAACATATCGGCGACCTGCATCTTCTTCCATACAAAGCCTCATACGGCGCCATGCCAATGCTAGCTTGATAACTGTTGTTGTAAGCGAATTCCACTAAGGACAAATGCACTGCCCAACTTTCTTGGAAGTCCAATACACAAAGCCTAAGCATATCTTCAAGTGTCTGAATTGTTCTCTCTGTTTGTCCATCCGTCTGGGGATGAAAAGCTGTACTAAATCTCAACTCGGCTCCAAAAGCCCTCTGTAGACTCTGCCAAAACCTGGAAACGAACTTCGGATCCCGATCTGATACAATTGACATCGGCGCTCCGTGGAGTCTAACAATCTCATTCACATATAACAAGGCAAGTTGGTCGGCACTGAAGGTAGTTTTAACAGGCAAAAAGTGTGCTGACTTAGTGAGTCTATGAACAATAACCCAAATCGAATCCATACCCTTCTGTGTCTTCGGCAAACCAATCACAAAATCCATGGAGATATGTTCCCATTTCCACTCAGGAATCGGCAAAGGTTGAAGAAGCCCTGCTGGTCTCTGATGTTCTGCTTTTACTTGTTGACAATGTAAACACTGGGACACAAACTCAGCTATTTCCCTTTTCATATTTGGCCACCAAAACATCTGTTTCACATCCTGATACATCTTGGTATTCCCTGGATGAACAACAAACTTGGAAGTATGAACTTCCTACAAAATTTTTCTCTTTAACTCTGGGACGTTGGCTACACACAACCTCCCTTCAAACTTGAGCACTTGGTTCTCAGTAGTGTACCCTGATCTCGGCTTCGTAACAATCTCATCGGCTACCTTTCTGAAGAACTCATCCTCCATTTGTCTTGCCTTTACCTCTTCGATGATAGTTGGTTCTATTGAAGTCATGATTAGACATGCCAAATTTCCAACTGACTTTCTGCTCAGAGCATCGGCTACGCTGTTAGCTTTTCCTGGGTGATATTGAATTTGCATATCATAGTCTTTCAACAACTCAAGCCATCTTCTTTGCCTCAAATTCAATTCCTTCTGAGTGAATAGGTACTTTAAACTCTTATGATCTGTAAAAACCTGACAAGAAGCTCCATACAAATAATGACACCAAATCTTTAAAGCAAATACAACGGCTGCTAACTCCAAATCATGGGTAGGATAGTTCCTTTCATGTGGCTTCAACTGACGAGATGCATATGCTATGACCCTACCATTTTGCATCAGTACACAACCCAAACCCTTATGCGATGCATCACTATAAACATGAAACTCTTCATTACCTGATGGAAGTACAAGCACTGGTGTTGTGACTAACCTCGCCTTCAGTTCCTGGAAAGCTGTCTCTCGATCTTCAGTCCATTCGTACGGTGCTCCCTTCTTAGTCAGTCGCGTCAATGGGACTGCAATCCTTGAGAAATCCTTCACGAACTTCCTGTAATATCCTGCCAAACCCAGAAAACTTCGAACCTCGGACACATTAGTCGGCCTCGGCCAATTCACAACAACTTCAATTTTACTAGGATCAACTGAAATACCTTCTTCATTAATTACATGACCCAAGAACGAGATGGTGGAAAGCCAAAACTCACACTTGCTAAACTTAGCATACAGTTTACGGTCTCTCAAAATCTGTAAGGCAAGCCTCAAATGATTCTCATGTTCAGTTTTACTCTTGGAATAGATTAGTGTATCATCAATGAAGACAACTACAAACTCATCTAAGTAGGGCTTGAAGACTCTGTTCATTAAGTCCATAAATGCAGCAGGGGCATTGGTTACTCCAAAAGGCATTACTCATAGTGGCCGTATCTCGTCCGGAAGGCCGTCTTCTCAACATCCTCGGCTTTAACTTTAAGTTGATGGTAACCCGACCTAAGGTCAATCTTGGAGAAGACTTGTGCTCCTTGCAGTTGATCAAGCAAATCATCAATTCTAGGTAATGGGTACTTGTTCTTAATGGTGACCTTATTAAGTTCTCTGTAATCAACACAAAGGCGAAGTGTGCCATCCTTTTTCTTAACAAATAAAACGGGTGCTCCCCATGGTGAAGTGCTCAGCCTAATAAATCCCTTATCCAACAATTCTTGTAATTGTAGTTTCGATTCCCTAAGTTCAGCTGGGGCCATTCTATATGGTGTTTTGGAGATCGGCTATGTTCCCGATATGATATCAACAGTAAACTCTATTTCTCTATCGACTAAGTGGCCAGGCAATTCGTTCGGAAAGACGTCGGGGAATTCATTAACAACTGGAATGTCGGCTAAACTAACATTTCCACCCTGATTACTCAGTATACTACACAGATAACCCCTACACCCTTTGTGGATCAACTTATAGGCCTTCATGGATGAGATCAAGTAAGGCGGAGGTACTACTCCTTTACCCTGAAAAATAACTTCGGCTAGGTTTGGGGGTTTCAGTGTGACGCTCTTCGAAACACAATTAATAGATGCGAAATTTGCTACTAACCAATCCATTCCCAGTATAACATCAAAATAAGCTATGTCCAAAGGCATTAAGTCAACTAACAGTTCAACATTCTCAATCACAACAACACATGCTCTATAGATGGATGCAACAATCATAGATTTCCCAGATGGAGTGGACACAGATAATGCATAACCAAGGGGTTCTAATTTCCTATTAATCTTCTCGGCAAACATAGCAGATACAAACGAATGCGTAGAACCCAAATCAATCAACACATAAGCATCTTGAGAGCAAATAGAGAGTATACCTGACACTACTGCCTTAGTATTCTGAATGTCTCCTGGTACAAGCGCAAACACTCTGCCCTGTCTCATCTGTCCTTTCCCCACGTTGCCTTTCTGAGCGGTACCTGAGGTGCTCTTGCCCTTCTTGCTGTGTCAGCCTTTGTCTTAGGGCAATCTTTCACATAATGACCCATCTCTCCACACTCATAACAAGCTCCAGACGTCCAACGACAAATCCCGAAGTGTTGTCTCCCACAATCCGAACACGTCGGCTTAGCATTACTTTCCTGTCTTAGGTAACCAGTACTGCCCTTGTTCATTTTCTTCTTAGTGCCCAGCTGTGCTCGGCGACTGTCATAATTCTGTCTCTTCCGTTGGTTCTGTCCCGAGCTCTGGTATCTGTTCAAGTTAGTCTCTGCCAAAATGGCTTTGTCCAGTACTTCGGCGTAGGTCGGTAGATTGTGCAGGTTAACCCGGTCTTGAATCGGTCCGCGAAGCCCACCCTCAAACTTTCTAGCCTTCATATATTCATCGTTGGGGCCGATCAAAAAAAAAATATATTCATCGTTGGCCATGTGGGGTGCGAACCTCGCCAGTTCAGTAAAAGCGCGGTCATATTCCGCCACTGTTCGGTTGCCCTGGGTCAAAGTCTGGAACTCAGTAGCCTTGCGGTTTCGGACACTTAGGGGAAAATGTTTGTTGTAGAACAACTCCAAAAATCTGGTCCAGGTTAAGCCTGGATTGTTTTCTCGAACCATTACCCACCATCTGCGGGCATCATCGTCCAATGTAAAGGTTGCCAAGGTTACCTTCTGGGTGTCAGTGCTGGGGAAGATCTCGAACAACTTTTCCATTTCTAAAACCCATGCCTCGGCCTTCATCGGCTCTATGCCTCCAGAGAATCTCGGTGGTTTCATCTTCTTAAACTCCCTGATCAAAGCTATCGTGCCATTCCCATAAAAAGCTGGCTGCAGAGGGACTTGCGGAACTGGGGGAGGGGGAGGTGGAGGCGGAACTACATTACGGCCGTTTGTCTGCTCGGCCTGAGTCGAAGTAGCACTTGCATACTGCTGTCTTGTCTGCCTCAATTCGCGGGCCAAACCTTCAACTAATCTTTCCAGTCGGTCCAATCTGTCCTCGGGCTGATCTCGGCCAATTGGAGGTCTACCTCTCCTCATGATACTATGAGGATGCAAAGTGTGACTTTTAAGCAAAATAAGCAAATAACCACGCAGGCAAATAACAAATAGGCATGTCAAGACAATGCACACCTTGTTCAAATAGCAAGCACTATGATGCAACCCTAGCATCTTTCTAAGGGAAATCCTATGCTCTTTAGGACTCAAAGTGTGTAAATTACGTATACTAAGGAACTTGTGCTCTGATACCATTCTGTCACAACCCCAACCCGCCCCTAGTAGGATGGTGCCGTGATGGCCAGTAATCCGTAATTACCGAAGGCCAACTTACAAGATCAAACACAATCAGAGTATAATATATGGGGCTTACAGTTGCGGAAGCGATAAATCAAATTACAAATAGTCCACAAGAGCTGTGCATAAATCAAATGGTATGGCACTCATACTATAAGTTCATAATCAACCACTGGCAAACAAAATTACATATTACAATCTTGATCAAAAGGCTTCTAAAGCCGACATGTACAAAAACAATAATTACAAGCCAAAGAAGCATAATCTTCAAGATTTGCTGACGTAAATACAATTGCCGACATGAATACAAAACAGCCGACGTGGGCACAAATTTGCCGACATAAATAAGTCAAGCCGACATATCAAGAATCCAAAACAAGCTCGCAAAACACATCTAGGCGTCGCCGCCGTCCTGCTCATCACCTACATATATATAGAGGGGTGAGTATGGAAACTCAGTGAATGGTACTAGAAATAAAGGTTTTTGCATGAATATAGCCGAAGTCTTCCAAGCAAAACAAAACATGCCAAACCATACGAATATTAGCCGAGATCCTTTTTAAAGCAAAACACATCAACACTTTA
The DNA here is from genome assembly GCA_036172215.1 of Camellia granthamiana. Lineage (NCBI taxonomy): Eukaryota > Viridiplantae > Streptophyta > Magnoliopsida > Ericales > Theaceae > Camellia > Camellia granthamiana. Next base: position 16,217 of record JAXFYN010000904.1, read on the forward strand.
TCAAAACAAAGGATGAACCGTATTCATCTGTCAAGTCTCAATGGATGCTTACTGACATCGGCAAAGCACAAATCAAGATTTATCAAATCAAGGGATGAACCGTATTCATCTGTCAAGTCTCAAGGGATGCTTACTGACATCGGCAAAACAAGGGACTATACGATCCGTAATCGATTAGTCAAGGGTACTGCGAAAGTTTATAGTCCTCCAGCACAAGGGATTGTGTCACTTAGGCTCGTAGCCCTTTTGACAAGTTGGTGCTGCGAAAGTTTAGAGTCCTCCAGCACAAGGAACTTGTGTTACTTAGGCCCGTAGCCCCTTTTAACACATTGGCTTTTTCCAAGGAAGGACCGTATTCTTTTAAAACAAGGGTGCTGCGAAAGTTTAGAGTCCTCCAGCACAAGGGACTTTTACAAGGATATCATCAAAACGAGGCTCATACTCATTACAAGAATATCATCAAACAAGCTTCTACTTGACCTTTTATACTTAGTGCTGCGAAAGTTTAGAGTCCTCCAGCATAAGGGACTTTCAAGAATACCATCAAAACAAAGCTTGTACTCATTTCATCAAAATAGGCTAATCATTCATGCTTATCAAATACTTTCATCAAAACGAAGCAAAACAAGATTTATCAAAACAGTATAACATAGCTTTATTAAAAGCACCACTCACCTCGGCCTTCAGGTGTAGGCTCAAAGCAAAGATCAAAGTCCTACAAATCACATGGCAAATCACATTTTCAAAACAAGCTTTATACGCATATAATGATCTCGGCACTCTCACCGGTTCCAAGTCAAAAGCATAGCAAAGCAAAGCATGTCAAGAGTCAAAACGCTGTTTTCCATCTCATGGAAACACACTGGGTACTATCCAGGCCTAGCCGAGGTCCCACACCTCCTTGCCGAGGTGTGGTCCTGATGGCCACACACACAAAAATCGGGGAAATCCTGAGTTTCCCCTTGAAGAATGCAAGGGACAAGATCATCAAGAACATCAAGAATATGCATGCTGGAATCATAACTTGTATATTCAAAATCTGAGATCCCATGCAAAGAGCTCAAAACATGAACCTGGGTACCCATTCAAGAAAATCGTGTGAAACAAACACAAAAGCATGGTTCTCGCCATACACTTCCAGATCAAAATAAGACTTTCTTCAAAAACTCATGAACATCATTTTCCTCTTTCAAAACAAACTTCAAATCAATACATGGCATGCAAAACAAACCCAATCATGCAATGCAGCTCGGTAATCGATATGAACAATCAAAGTAGAGCAAGAATCTAACCTCAAAGCTCAAATCTAACGGTTCGATCTTCCAAGATCAAGCTTGAACTCCACTTCTCTCTCTAGAGCTCTTTCTTCTACCTTGAGAGCTTCTCTCTCTAAAAACAAAGATTTGAGACAAAAACGATTTGTTTCTAAGTCTGTCGGCTGCCTTAAGCTCCAGCTCGGAAACATGGCGTCACCGGGTTGGCTTAACTCAAAAGGTGACTGATTGATAAGACAAGTCAATGACAAAGCGTACACAACAAGCTAAGGTGAAGCACATCGGCAATCAAAGACATCGGCTAAAGACAAAGCCTCGGTAAAAGCGTAACAAAGACATCGGCTAGGGAGGACAACACTTGACTAAGCTGTGCCACACCTTGGCCTGGGCGTGCCACATCTCGGCCTAGGTCATACCTGCCCAAGAGCAAGGATCACTAACTGCAAAACATCTCGGCCTAGATAGTGACATCTCGGCTAACATGCCGGAGTGCAGATGGGGTCAACCAAGTGGTTCCAAGTGCAAAGGTTCAAAGGTTAACTAAGTCTCAAGATGACCTCGGCCATACACCAAGCAAGGAACAAAACCAAGCAAGTAACGCTTAATCAAAACAAGGCAAGTCTCAACAAAACAAGACAAGGCAAAACTTGCAAAACAGCATAACAAGACAAGATCATACATGAATATGTGCAAGTATGACTAAATCAAGTGAGGGTTGTTACATGAATACTAAAGGAAATTGAATAAAAATGGAAGTTGAATAAAATTAAAAATAAAAATGGAAGTTGCATCAAAATTAACAATGGAAGTACATTCAAGAAACAACTATACCTTAACAAAGGAAGTTCATTCAAGACACCACTATGCCTTAACGATATATTTGGAAATTAAAAAAAAAATGATGTTGAATAGAAAAACAAATTGAATTTAATTGGAAGTTGAATAAAAAAAAATGGAAATTGCATAAAATTGAAAATGGAAGTTCATTGACGAAGCCACTATACCTTTACGATCTATTTGGAAATTAAATAAAAAAGGAATTTGAATCGAAAAGGAAATTGAATAAAAATGGAAGTTGAATAAAATTAAAAATAAAAATGGAAGTTGCATCAAAACTAACAATGGAAGTATATTCAAGAAACAACTATACCTTAACAGTGGAAGTTCATTCAAGAAACCATTATAACTTAACAATATATATGAAAATTAAAAAAAAAAATGATGTTGGATAGAAAAAGAAATTGAATTTAATTGGAAGTTGAATAAAAATAAAAATGAAAATTGCATAAAATTGAAAATGGAAGTTCATTGACAAAACCACTATACCTTAACGATCTATTTAAAAATTAAATAACAAAGGAACTTGAATAGAAAAGGCTATTGAATAAAAATGGAAGTTACAACAAAATCAACAATGGAAGTACATTCAAGAAACAACTATACCTTAACAATGGAAGTTCATTCAAGAAACCACTATATCTTACCAATATATTTGGAAACTAAAAAAAAAAATGATGTTGAATAGAAAAAAAATTGAATGTAATTGGAAGTTGAATAAAAATAAAAATGAAAATTGCATAAAATTGAAAATGGAAGTTCACTAACGAAACCACTATACCTTAACGATCTATTTGGTAATAAAATAAAAAAGGAACTTGAATAGAGAAGGAAATTGAATAAAAATGGAAGTTGAATAAAATTAAAAATAAAAATAGAAGTTGCATCAAAATTAACAGTGGAAGTACATTCAAGAAACAATTATACCTTAACAACGGAAGTTCATTCAACAAAACCACTATACCTTAACGATATATTTGGAAATTAAAAAAAAATGATATTGAATAGAAAAAGAAATTGAATTAAATTGGAAGTTGAATAAAAATAAAAATGGAAATTGCATAAAATTGAAAATGGAAGTTCATTGACGAAACCACTATACCTTAAGGATCTATTTCGAAATTAAATAAAAAGGAACTTGAATAGAAAAGGAAATTGAATAAAAATGAAATTTGAATAAAATTAAAAATAAAAATGGAAGTTGCATCAAAATTAACAATGGAAGTACATTCAAGAAACAACTATACCTTAACAATGGAAGTTCATTCAAGAAACCACTATACCTTAACGATATATTTGGTAATTAAAAAATAAAATGGATGTTGAATAGAAAAAGAAATTGAATTTAATTGGAAGTTGAATAAAAATAAAAATGGAAATTGCCTAAAATTCAAAATTGAAGTTTATTGACGAAACCACTATACCTTAACAATCTATTTGGAAAATAAATAAAAAAGGAACTTGAATAGAAAAGGAAATTGAATAAAAATGGAAGTTGAATAAAATTAAAAATAAAAATGGAAGTTGCATCAAAATTAACAATGGAAGTACATTCAAGAAACAACTATACCTTAACAATGGTAGTTCATTCAAGAAACCACTATACCTTAACGATATATTTGGAAATTATGAAAAAATGATGTTGAATAGAAAAAGAAATTGAATTTAATTGGAAGTTGAATAAAAATAAAAATGAAAATTGCATAAAATTGAAAATGGAAGTTCATTGACGAAACCTCTATACCTTAACGATCTATTTGGAGATTAAATAAAAAAGGAACTTGAATAGAAAAAGAAATTGAATAAAAATGGAAGTTGAATAAAATTAAAAATAAAAATGGAAGTTGCATCAAAATTAACAATGGAAGTACATTCAAGAAACAACTATACCTTAACAATGGAAGTTCATTCAAGAAACCACTATACCTTAACGATATATTTGAAAATTAAAAAAAAATGATGTTGAATAGAAAAAGAAATTGAATTTAATTGGAAGTTGAATAAAAATAAAAATGAAAATTGCATAAAATTGAAAATGGAAGTTCATTGACGAAACCACTATACCTTAACAATCTAATTTGGAAATTAAATAAAAAAGGAACTTGAATAGAAAAGGAAATTGAATAAAAATGGAAGTTGAATAAAATTAAAAATAAAAATGGAAGTCGCATCAAAATTAACAATGGAAGTACATTCAAGAAACAACTATACCTAAACAATGGAAGTTCATTCAAGAAACCACTATACCTTAACGATATATTTGGAAATTAAAAAAAAAAATGATGTTGAATAGAAAAAAAATTGAATTTAATTGGAAGTTGAATAAAAATAGAAATGGAAATTGCATAAAATTGAAAATGGAAGTTCATTCAAGAAATCACTACACCTTAACGATTTATTAGGAAGTTAAATAAAAAAGGAAGTTGAATAAAATTAGAAAAAAAAAAGGAAGTTCATTCAAGAAACCACAGTACCTTAACGAACTATTTGGAAATTAAATCAAAAGGAATTGAATAGAAATAAAAATGGAAGTTGAAAAAAAAAAGAAATTGAATAGAAAAGGAAGTTCAATTTTCTTTTCTATTCAACTTCTTATTTAATTTCCAAATAGATCGTTAAGATATAGTGGTTTATTGAATGAACTTCCATTTTTATTCAATTTCTTTTCTATTCAACTTCCTTTTATTCAAATAGATCGTTATGGCATAGTGGTTTCTTGAATGAAATTTCCAAATAGATCGTTAAAAAAGGAAGTTGAATGGAAAAGGAAAATTAAATCAAAAGGGAATTGAATAGAAAAGGAAAATGAATAAAAATGGAACTTGAATAGAAAAGAAATTGAATAAAAATGGAAGTTCATAAAAATAAAAATGTAAGTTCATTCAGTAAACCACTATACCTTAACGATCTATTTGCAAATTAAATAAGAAGTTGAATAGAAAAGAAAATTGAATATAATTGGAAATTGAATAAAAATGAAAGTTGAATAAAAATAAAAAACCACTATACCTTAACGATCGACTTTATAAATTGAATAAAAAAAGAATTGAATAGAAAAGGAAATTGAATAAAAATAACAATGGAAGTTGCATAAAATTAAAAAAATAAAAATGGAAGTTGCATAAAATTGAAAATGGAAGTTCATTCAAGAAACCACTACACCTTACCGATCTTTTTGGAAATTAAATAAAAAAATGATGTTGAATTGAATATAAATTGAATCCAAATGAAAATGGAAGTTGCATAAAAATTAAAATGGAAGTTCCATAACTAAAAAATGAAAGTTCATTCAAGAAACCACCATAGCTTAACGATCTATTTGGAATTAAATAAAAAGGAAGTCGAATAGAAAAGAAAATTGAATAAAAACGGAAGTTGAATTGAAATGGAAGTTCATTCAATAAACCACTATACCTTAATGATCTATCTGGAAATTAAATAAAAAAGGAAGTCGAATGGAAATAAAAATGGAAGCTCATTCAAGAAATCATTATACCTTAACGATCTATTTGGAAATTATTTTTATTCAACTTCCTTTTTATTTAATTTCCAAATAGATCGTTAAGGTATAGTGGCCTTAACGATCTATTTGGAAGTGCAAAAGAAATAAAAATAGAAGTTGTATAAAAATAAAAATGGAAGTTACATAAAATTAAAAATGGAAGTTACATAAAATTAAAAATGGAAGTTCATTCAAGAAACCACTATGCCTTAACGATCTATTTGGAAATTGAATCAAAAGGAAGTTGAATAAAAATAAAAATGGAAGTTCATTCAAGAAACCACCATACATTTACGATCTATTTGGAAATTAAATAAAAATAGAAGTTAAATAAAAATAAAAATGGAAGTTACATAAAATTAACAATGGAAGTTGAATAAAAAAGGAAGTTAAATAAAAAAGGAAGTTGAATAAAAAAGAAAATTGAATAGAAAAGGAAGTTGAATAGAAATGGAAGTTGACAAAAAAACCACCATACCTTAACGATCTATTTGGAAATTAAATAAAAAAACAAGTTGAATAGAAAAGAAAATTAGAAAAGGAAATTGAATGAAAATGGAAGTTCATTCAGGAAACCACTATACCTTAATGATCTATTTAGAAATTAAATAAAAAAGGAAATTGAATATAATTGAAGTTGAATAGAAATGGAAATGAAAGTTGCATAAAAATAAAAATGGAAGTTCATTCAAGAAACCACTATACCTTAACGATATATTTGGAAACTAAATAAAAAAGGAAGTTGAATAGAAAAGAAGATTGAATACAAAAGGAAATTTAAAAAAAAAAAGAAAGTCGAATAAAAATAAAAATGGAAGTTGAATAAAAAAGAAACTTGAATAGAAAAGGAAATCTAATAAAAACGATCTATTTGGAAATTAAAAAGGAAAGGAAATTGAATAGAAAAGGAAATTGAATAAAAATAAAAATGGAAGTTGCATAAAATTAAAAATAAAAGTTCATTCAAGAAACCACTATACCTTGACGATATATTTGGAAACTAAATAAAAAAACAAGTTGAATATAAATGGAGGTGGAAGTTCATTCAAGAAACCACTATGCCTTAACAATCTATTTGGAAATTATATAAAAAAGGAAGTTGAATAGAAATAAAAATGAAAGTTGAATAAAAATAAAAATGGAAGTTGAATCAAAATAAAAGTGGAAGTTGCATAAAATAAAAATGGAAGTTTATTCAAAAAATCACTATACCTTAACGATCTAATTGGAAATTAAATAAAAAGGGAAGTTGAATAGAAAAGAAATTGATTTCCAAATAGATCGTTAAGGTATAATGGTTTCTTGAATGAATTTCAAATTTTAATTTTCTACAACTTCCGTTTTTAATTTCCAAATAGATCGTTAAGGTATAGTGGTTTCTTGAATGAACTTCCATTTTCAATTCTGATTCAACTTCCAATTATATTCAATTTCATTATATTTTCAATTTCCATTTTTATTTTTATTCAACTTCCATTTTTATTCATTTTCTTTTTTTATTCAACTTCCTTTTTTATTTAATTTCCAAATAGATCGTTAAGGTATAGTTGTTTCTTGAATGAACTTCCATTTTTAATTTTATGCAACTTCCTTTCTATTTGTATTCAACTTCCAATTTTATTCAATTCCTTTTTGATTTAATTTCCTTTTCTATTCAAGTTCCTTTTTTATGTAATTTCCAAATAGGTCGTTACTGTATAGTGGTTTCTTGAATGAACTTCCATTTTTATATTTATGCAACTTCAATTTTTAATTTTATGCAACTTCCATTTTTATATTTATGCAATTTCCAATTATATTCAATTTCCTTTTCTATTCAACTTTTCAAATAGATCGTTAAGGTATAGTGGTTTCCTGAATGAACTTCCATTGTTAAATTTATGCAATTTCTTTTTCTATTCCACTTCCATTTTTATGTTTATTCAGCTTCCATTTTTATTCAATTCCTTTTTCTATTCAACTTCCTTTTTTATTCAACTTCCATTTGTATTCAATTTCCTTTTCGATTCAATTTCCTTTTTTATTTAATTTCCGAATAGATCGTTAAGGTATAGTGATTTTTTGAATAAACTTCCATTGTTAATTTTATGCAACTTCCATTTTTAATTTTATTCAACTTCCATTTTTATTCAATTTCCTTTTCTATTCAAGTTCCTTTTTTATGCAACTTCCATTTTTATTCAATTTTCTTTTTTTATGCAACTTCCCTTTTTATTCAATTTCCAAATAGATCGTTAAGGTATAGTCGTTTCCTGAATGAATTTCCATTGTTATTTCTATTCAACTTCCATTTTTATTCAATCTCCTTTTCTATTCAACTTCCATTTTTATTTAATTTCTAAATAGATCGTTAAGGCATAGTGATTTCTTGAATAAACTTCCATTTTCAATTTTCTTTTCTATTCGACTTCCTTTCTGTTCAACTTCCTTTTTTATTTAATTTCCAAATAGATTGTTAAGGTATAGTCGTTTCTTGAATGAATTTTCATTTTTATTTTTATGAACTTCCATTTTTATTTTTATTCAATAGAAAAGGAAATTGAATAAAAATGGAAGTTGCATAAATATAAAAATGAAAGTTCATTCAAGGAACCACCATACCTTAACGATCTATTTGGAAATTGAATACAAAAGGAAGTTGATCTGAAAAGGAAATTAAATACAAATGGAAGTTGAATAAAAATGGAAGTTCATTCAAGAAACCACTATACCTTAATGATCTATTTGGCAATTAAATAAAAAGGAAGTCGAATGGAAAAGGAAATTCAATAAATTGGAAATTGAATAAAAATAAAAATGAAAATTGCATAAAATTAAAAATGGAAGTTCATTCAAGAAACCACAATATCTTAACGATATATTTAGAAATTAAATAAAAAATGATGTTGAATAGAAAAGGAAATTAAATAAAAATGAAAGTTGCATATAATTGAAAATGAAAGTTCATTCAAGAAATCACTATGCCTTAACGATCTATTTGGAAATTAAAAAAAGGAAGTCGAAAAGAAAAGGAAATTAAATAGAAATGGAAATTAAATAAAAAAAGGAAGTTGAATAGAAAAGGATATTGAATGAAAATGGATTGCATCAAAATTGAAAATGGAAGTTCATTCAAGAAATAACTATACCTCAACGATCTATTTGGAAATTAAATAAAAAGAAAATTAAATAAAAAAGGAAATTGAATAGAAAAGGAAATTGAATAAAAATAAAAATGGAAGTTGAATAAAAAAGGAAGTTGAACAGAAAAGGAAATCGAATAAAAATAAAAATGGAATAGAAAAGGAAATTGATTAAAAATGGAAGTTCTATAAAATTAGAAATGGAAGTAGAATAGAAAAGGAAGTTGAATAAAATTAAAAATGGAAGTTGAATACAAATGGAAGTTGCATAAAATGGAAGTTCATTCAAGAAACCACTATACCTTAACGATCTGTTTGTAACCACCATACCTTAACGATCTATTTGGAAATTAAATAAAAAGGAACTTGAATAGAATAGAAATGGAAATTGAATATAAATGGAAGTTGCATAAAATTAACAATGGAAGTTCATTCAAGAAACTATTATACCTTAACGATCTATTTAGAAATTAAATAGAAAAGGAAATTGAATACAAAAAGAAATTGAATAGAAAAGGAAATTGAATAAAAATGGAATACAAATGGAAGTTGCATACAATGGAAGTTCATTCAGGAAACCACCATACCTTAACGATCTATTTGGAAATTAAATCAAGAAACCACTATACCTTAACGATCTATTTGCAACTTTCATTTTTAATTTTATTCAACTTCCATTTTTATTTTTATTCAATTTCCATTTTTAATCAATTTCCTTTTCTATTCAACTTCCATTTGTATTCAATTTCCTTTTCTATTTAATTTCATTTTCTATTCAACTTCCTTTTTTTATTTAATTTCCAAATAGATCGTTAAGGTATAGTGGGGATACAAATGGAAGTGGCATAAAATAAAAATGGAAGTTAAATAGAAAAGAATAGAAATGGAAGTTCATTTAAGGAACCACTATACCTTAACGATCTATACCTTAACGACCTATTTGGAAATTAAATAAAAAAGAAAGTTCATTCAAAAAACCACTATACCTTAACGATCTATTTGGAAATTAAATAAAAAAGGAAATTGAATAGAAAAGGAAATTGAATTTAATTGGAAGTAGAATAAAAATAAAAATGAAAGTTCATTGATGAAACCACTATACCTTAATGATCTATTTGGAAACTAAATAAAAAAGGTAGTCGAATGGAAAAGGAAATTGAATAGAAAAGGAAGTTGAATAGAAAAGGAAATTGAATAAAATTGAAAATGGAAGTTCATTCAAGAAACCACTATGCCTTAACGATCTATTTGGAAACCACCTGTGCCTTAACGATCTATTTGGAAAATAAATAAAAAAGGAATTGAATAGAAAATGATATTGAATAAAAATAAATAAAAAATGGAAGTTGCATAAAATTAAAAATGGAAGTTCATTGACGAAACCACTATACCTTAACAATCTATTTGGAAATTAAATACAAATGGAAGTTGAATAGAAATTAATTTTCCTTTTTTTATTTAACTTCCAAATAGATCGTTAAGGTATAGTGGTTTCTCAAATGAACTTCCATTTTTAATTTTATGCAACTTCCATTTTTATTCAATTTCCTTTTCAATTCGACTTCCTTTTTTATTTAGTTTCCTTTTTTATTCAACTTCTTTTCTATTCAATTTCCTTTTTCAATGGAAGTTGAGTAAAAATAAAAATGGAAGTTGCATAAAAATAACAATGAAAGTTCATTCAAGAAACCACTATACCTTAACGATATATTTGGAAATTAAATAAAAAAAGAAGTTGAATAAAAAAAAATTGAATAAAAGTGGAAGTTAAATAAAAAAAGGAAGTTGAATAGAAAAGGAAATTGCATAAAAATGGAAGTTGAATAAAATTAAAAATGGAAGTTCATTCAAGAAATCACTATACCTTAACTATTTATGTGGAAATTAAATAAAAAGGAAGTTGAATAGAAAAGGAAATTAAATAAAAAAGGAAATTGAATAGAAAAGGAAGTAGAATAAAAATAAAAAGGAATTGAATAGAAATGGAAATGGAAGTTCATTCAAGAAACCACCATACCTTAACGATCTATTTGGAAATTAAACAAAAAAGGAATTGGAATAGAAAAATTAAAATGGAAGTTCATTCAAGAAAGCACTATACCTTAATGATCTATTTGGAAATTAAATAAAAAATGATCTATTTGGACATTAAAGAAAAAAGGAAGTTGCATAGAAAAGGAAATTGAATTAAAATAAAAATGTAAGTTGTATAAAATTAAAAATGGAAGTTCATTCAAGAAACGACTATGCGTTAACGATCTATTTGGAAATTAAATACAAATGGAAGTTGAATAGAAATTACCTTAACGATCTGTTCGACAATTAAATAAAAAAGGAAGTAGAATAAAAATGGAAGTTCATTCAAGAAACCACTATACATCAAAATAAAAAGGAAGTTGAATAGAAATGGAAATTAAATAAAAAAGGAAGTCGAATTGAAAAGGAAGTTGAATAGAAAAGGAAATTGAATAAAAAAAGAAATTGAATAAAAATAGAAGTTGAATAAAAAAGGAAATTGAATATAAATTTAAAAATGGAAGTTCATTCAAGAAACCATTATACCTTAACGATCTATTTGGAAATTAAATAGAAAAAGAAATTGAATATAATTGGAAGTTGAAAATTAAATAACAATAGAAGTTCATTCAAGAAACCACTATACTTTAACGATCTATTTGGAAATTAAATAAAAAAGGAAGTGGAAAAGAAAAGGAAATTGAATAAAAATGGAAGTTGATAAAAATTAAAAACGGAAGTTGCATAAAATTAAAAATGGAAGTTCATTCAAGAAACCACTATACCTTAACGATCTATTTGGAAATTGAATAAAAATGGAAGTCGAATAGAAAAGGAAATTTAATAAAAATGGAAGTTCATTCAAGAAACCACTATACCTTAACGATCTATTTGGAAATTAAATAAAAAAGGAAGTTGAATAAAAAAGGAACTTGAATAGAAAAGGAAGTTGAATAAAAAAGAAAATTAATTAAAAATGGAAGTTGAATGGAAATGGAAGTTGAATACAAATGGAAGTTGAATAAAATTAACAATGGAATTTCATTCAAGTAACAACTATACCTTAACGATCTATTTGGAAATTAAATAAAAAGGAAGTCGAATAGAAAAGAAAATTGCATACAAAATGAAGTTGAATAAAAATAAAAATGGAAGTTGAATAAAATTAAAAAGGAAGTTGAATAGAAAAGAAAATTGAAGTTGAATAAAAATAAAAATGGAAGTTCATTCAAGAAACCACTATACCTTAACGATCTATTTGGAAGTTGAATACAAAACGAAGTTGAATAGAAACCACTATACCTTAACGATCTATTTGGAAATTGAATAAAAATGGAAGTTGAATAAAAATAAAAATGGAAGTTTATTCAATAAACCACTGTATCTTAACGATCTATTTGGAACTTAAATAAAAAAAGGAAGTTGAATAGAAAAAGAAAATTAAATAAAAAAGGAAGTCGAATAGAAAAGGAAATTGAATAAAAATAAATAAAAAATGGAAGTTGCATAAAAATGAAAAAAAAGTTCATTCAAGAAACCACTATACCTTAATGATCTATTTGGAAATTGAATAAAAAAAAGAAGTTGAATAGAAAAGAAATTAAATGGAAATGGAAGTTCATTCAAGAAACCACCATACCTGAATGATCTATTTGGAAACTAAATAAAAAAATGGAAGTTGTAGAAAATACAAATGGAAGTTTATTCAAGAAACCACTATACTGTAACGATCTATTTGGAAATTAAATAAGAATGGAACTTGAATGGAAAAAGGAAGTTGAATAGAAAAAGGAAATTGAATAAAAATAAAAAGGAAGTTGCATCAAAATTGAAAATGGAAGTTCATTCAACAAACCACTATACCTTAACGATCTATTTGGAAATTAAATAAAAAGGAAGTCGAATAGAAAAGGAAATTGAATAAAAAAGGAAGTTGAATAAAATTAAAAATTTTGAATAAAAAAGGAAATTGAATAAAAATGGAAGTTGAATAAAAATAAAAATAGAAGTTGCATAAAATTAACAATGGAAGTTCATTCAAAAAATCACTATACCTTAACGATTTATTAGGAAATTAAATAAAAAGGGAAGTAGAATAAGAAAGGCAATTAAATAAAAAACGGAAATTGAATAAAAATAAAAATGGAAATTGAATAGAAAAGAAAATTGAATAAAAATGGAAGTTGAATAGAAAAGGATATTGAATAAAAAAGGAAATTGAAGTTACCACCACACCTTAACGATCTATTTGGAAATTAAATAAAAATGGAAATTGAATTTAAATGGAAATTTAATAAAAATGGAAGTGGAATAGAAAAAGAAATTGAATAAAAATGGAAGTCGAATAGAATTAAAAATGGAAGTTTATTCAAGAAACCACTATACCTTAACGATCTATCTGGAAATTAAATAAAAAAGGAAGTCGAATGGAAATGAAATTGATCCCACTATACCTTAACGATCTATTCGGCAATTCAATAAAAAAGAAAGTTGCATAAAATTAACAATGGAAGTTCATTCAAGAAACCATTATACCTTAACGATCTATTTGGAAATTGAATAAAAAAAGGAAGTTGAATAGAAAAACAAACTAAATAAAAAAGGAAGTTGAATAATAAATACGGAAGTTGCATAAAGGGAAAATGGAAGTTGAATAAAAAAGGAAATTAAATAAAAAAGGAAATTGAATACAAATGGAAGTCCATTCAAGAAACCATACCTTAACGATCTATTTGGAAATTAAATAAAAAAGGAAGTTGAATAGAAAAGGAAATTGAATAGAAAAGGAAATCGAATAAAAATGGAAACCACTATGCCTTAACGATCTATTTGGAAATAAAATAAAAATGGAAGTTCCATAAAATTTAAAATGGAAGTTCATTCAAGAAACTTCCATTTTTATAGCGGTCCCGGGTTTACCCCTTGTTGTACAATGATCCGGACATGTGTCCGTTGATGTTAGTGGTTGAGTTTTGTCTTGTTTACATCCTTTCCTACTTTGTATTTGAGTTATAGGATGTGTTGGGCAAGTTTGTTACAGGTTGGTTGTGCTTGGGAGCCAAGTGTTGCTGCCCAGAATTTTGGCTGGTCGCTCGAGCGAGGGTTTGGTCGCTCGAGCGAGGGTAGTTTTTGTGTCTGGTGGCTCGAGCCAGGATGGCTTCGCTCAAGCGACCGATTGCGTCTGACCCAGACCTGAAAGTTGCATTTCTTGGCTCGAGCGAGCTTTTCTTCGCTCGAGCGATCTGGTTCGTTCTTCGCTCGAGCGAGCGGTCTTTCGCTCGAGCGAGCGGCTTGTTGCAAATTGGAGGATTTGAACTGTTGGCTAGAGCGAGCATATCTTCGCTCGAGCGAGGTCAGTTTTTGTGTCTGGTCGCTCAAGCGACCAAGTCTTCGCTCGAGCGAGCCTGTTTATATCAGCTAGCAGCAGCCGAATTCAACTTCTTTTTTTTCAAATTCTATCTTCTTCAAACCCTAAATTTGAGAGCCTCTCTCTCTACACTTACACTCTCTCTAAGATTTGATCTACCTAGGGTGATTTCCTACCCTAAGGCCTTTGTTAAAAAGGTAGAGGGTGACTTGGGCTTCGTTTTAATCGGAACAAGTTTGGTTTTGGAGCAAGTTGGGTGTTGGCCATCATCTCCTTTTGAGCTCAATCTTTGAGGTAGGGATATCCTACTCCTCTTTATGAGTTTTGTCTTTAAATTTTAGCATTTTGATATGTTGGAAGTTGTTGTGTAATTTTGAGAAAACTTTGGGCCTTTGTGTAATTTTACAAAAGTTGGGGGTTTTGTCTATAATAAACCTAGAGGCATGTTTGGTATAGAAACATGGGATTAATGTTGAAACATTGATGAAAACGGAACCTAAGGGTTGAAATGTCAATTATGGAAAATGCCCTAATTACATTGAGATAATTAATTGTGAGAAATGAGAAATTGAAATAGAAATGTGTCATTAAGTATGACGATGGAAAGAATACATTAACTTTATGTATTGATATGTGATGTGTATAATTATTGTTTATATGCATTGTGTTGTGTTGGAGAAGATAGGGGATGTACTCCACGGTTTAGGGGAAGATAGGGGATGGACCTCTAAGCCGGATGTTGTTTGGGAGAAGATAGGGGATGGACTCCGTAGATAGAGCTCATATGCTTATCTAGTGATGTATTGACAGAACTCATATGCTTGTCTTTGGAAGTATTGATATAACTAATATGTTTATCTATGATGGGGTGAAAAGTGTTAGCATGAGTTTTTGTCTCATGTGAGATGTTTGGCCAGGTTCTGAGCCGAGGTTATGAATTGGCAAGAAAAAGGAATGGAAATGGAAACGAAAGGAAATATAGACTTAAATGTCTTGGAATTGTATTATGTTATGAAAGAATGTAAAAGTGTTGACCATCTATCAACTGTTAATCTTTTAGTCATTGTTCATAACTGGTTTAGTATATTTCTACTGGGCTGTGGCTCACCCTATATGGGAACATCATTTTCAGGTACAGGTAGCACCTCCAAGGACTTAGCTTGGGAGGCTAGTGGCGGACAGACTTTTTGGTTGTCTATCCTTTTGATGTATTACATGTAAATTCAAGCCAAGGGCTTAATGTGTAAATGAGTTAGCACTCTACTTTTTGTAACCAAGTGTTAACTTGGAAAGCTGTAAGCCCTTAGGGCATTTGCTTTTGTTGTTAACATGTAATACTTTTTGTAATGAAACTCTGATAAATGGAAGGGTGTGGATCTTTTATATATCAAAACATTTCTATATTGTTGGGATTAATGTTATTATTTTGAGGGCGTTACAATTTTTATTCAACTTCCTTTTTTTATTTAATTTCCAAATAGATCGTTAAGGTATGGTGGTTTCCTGAATGAACGTCCATTTTTATTTTTATTCAACTTCAATTTTTAATTTTATGCAACGTCCATTTTTATTTTTATTCAACTTCCACTTCTATTCAATTCCTTTTTTATTCAACTTCCATTTTTATTCAACTTCATTTTTTTATTTAATTTCCAAATAGTATGTTAAGGTATAGTGGTTTCTTGAATGAACTTCCATTTTTATTCAACTTTCATTTTTATTCAATTTTCTTTTTTATATATTTTCCAAATAGATCGTTAAGGTATGGTGGTTTCTTGAATGGACTTCTATTGTTAATTTTATTCTACTTCCATTTTTATTCAATTTCTTTTCTATTCGACTTCCATTTTTATTCAACTTCCTTCTCTATTCAACTTCCTTTTCTGTTCAATTTCCTTTTCTATTCGACTTTCTTTTTTATTTAATTTTCATTTTTAATTTTATGCAATTTCCATTTTTATTCAATTTTGTTTTTGTATTCAATTTCCATTTATATTCAATTTTCTTTCTATTCAACTTCCTTTTTTAATTTTATGCAACTTCCATTTTTATTTTTATGGATTCAACTTCCATAGAAAAGGAAGTTGAATAGAAAAGGAAAATGAAGTTAATAATGGAAGTTCAAGAAACCACTATACCGTAACGACCTATTTGGAAATTAAATAAAAAAGGAAGTTGAATAGAAAAGGAAATTGAATAAAAATATAATTGGAAGTTGAATCAAAATGGAAGTTGTAGAAAATTAAAAACGGAAGTTACATAAAATAGAAAAGGAAATTTAATAAAAATGGAAATTAAATAAAAATGGAAGTTGAATAAAAATAAAAATGGCAGTTGCATAAATATAAAAATGGAAGTTCATTCAGGAAACCACTATACCTTAACGATCTATTTGGCAATTAAATAAAAAATGATGTTGAATAGAAAAAGAAATTGAATAAAATTCAAAAAGGAAGTTGAATAGAAAAGGAAGTTGAATAAAGATGGAAATTGAATAAAAATGGAAGTTTATTCAAAAAACCACTATACCGTAACGATCTATTTGGAAATTAAATAAAAAAGGAAGTTGAATAGAATGGAACCACTATTCATTAACGATCTATTTGGAAATTAAATAAAAAAGGAACTTGAATAGAAAAGGAAACCAGTATACCTTAACGATCTGGTGGTTTCTTGAATGAACTTCCATTTGTATTCAATTTTCTTTTTTATTCAACTTCCTTTGTTTATTTATTTTTCCAAGTAGATCGTTAAGGTATAGTGATTTTTTTAATGAACTTTCATTTAAGGTATGGTGTTTTCTTGAATGAACTTCCATTTTCAATTTTATGCAACTTCCATTTCCAATTTTGATGCAACTTCCAATTATTCAATTTCTTTTTCTATTCAACATCATTTTTTATTTAATTTCCAAATAGATCGTTAAGGTATGGTGGTTTCTTGAATAAATTTCCATTGTTAAATTTATGCAACTTCCATTTTTATTTTTATTCAACGTCCATTTTTATTTTTATTCAACTTCCATTTTTATTCAACTTCCATTTGTATTCAATTTCCTTTTCTATTCAACTTCCATTTTTATTTAACTTCTAAATAGATCGTTAAGGTATAGTGATTTTTTGAATGAACTTTCATTTAAGGTATGGTGATTTCTTGAATGAACTTCCATTTTCAATTTTATGCAACTTCCATTTCCAATTTTGATGCAACTTCCAATTATTCAACTTCCTTTTTTATTCAACTTCCTTTTTTTTATTTAATTTCCAAATAGATCGTTAAGGTATAGTGGTTTCTTGAATTGAACTTCTATTGTTAATTTTCTATTTTTATTCAACTTCCATTTTTATTCAACTTCCTTTTTTATTTATTTAACTTCCTAATAAATCGTTAAGGTATAGTGGTTTCTTGAATGAACTTCCATTTTAATTTTTATTCAACTTCATTTTTTATTTAGTTTCCAAATAGATCGTTAACGTATATTGGTTTCTTGAATGAACTTTCACTTTCAATTTTGATGCAACTTCCATTTTTATTCATTCAAGAAACCACTATACATTAACGATCTATTTGGAAGTTAAATAGAAATGGAAGTTGAATAGAAAAATAAAAAATGATGTTGAATAGAAATAAAAATTGAATAAAAAGGAAGTTGCATAAAATTAACAATGGAAGTTGCATAAAATTAAAAATGGACGTTGCATAAAATTAAAAATGGAATTTGCATAAAATTAAAAATGGAAGTTGAATAAAAAAAGGATATTGAATAAAACTGGAAGTTGAGTAAAAGTAAAAATGGAAGTTGAATAAAATTAAAAATGAAAGTTGCATAAAATTAAAAATGGAAATTGAATTTAAATGGAAGTTGAATAAAAATGGAAGTTGCATAAAAATAAAAATGGAAGTGGCATAAAATTAACAATGGAAGTGGCATAAAATTAACAATGGAAGTTCATTCAGGAAACCACTATGCCTTAACGATCTATTTGGAAATTAAATCAAAAAGGAAATTGAATTGAAAAGAAATCGAATAAAAATGGAAGTTCATTGAAGAAACCACTATACTTTAATGAAAATGGAAGTTCATTCAAGAAACCACTATACGATCTATTTGGAAATTAAATAAAAAAATGAAGTTAAATAAAAAAATGAAAATGAATACAAAAGGAAGTTGAATAAAAATAAAAATGGAAGTTCAAGAAACCACTATACATTAACGATCTATTTGGAAATTAAATAAAAATGGAAGTTTAATAAAAAAAAGGTATAGTGGTTTCTTGAATGAACTTTCATTTTTAATTTTATGCAACTTCCTTTTTATTCAATTTCCAAATAGATCGTTAAGATATAGTGGTAATTTAATTTTATGGAACTTCCACTTTTATTTTTATTCTACTTCCTTTTCTATTCAACTTCCTTTTTTATTCAACTTCCATTTTGATTTAATTTCCAAATAGATCGTTAAAAATGGAAGTTGCATAAAATTAAAAATAGATCGTTAAGGTATAGTGGTTTCTTGAATGAACTTTCATTTTTAATTTTATGCAACTTCCACTTCCATTTTTATTCAATTTCCTTTTCTATTCAACTTCCTTTTCTATTTATTCAACCTCCATTTATTCAATTTCCTTTTCTATTCAACTTCCATTTTGGTTTCCTTTTCTATACCACATCATTTTCATTTACTTTCCAAACAGATCGTTAAGGTATAGTGGTTTCTTGAATGAACTTCCATTTTTATTTTATGCAACTTCCTTTTTTATTTTTATGCAACTTCTATTTTTATTCATTTTCTATTTTATTCAATTTTCTTTTTTATTTAATTTCCAAATAGATCATTAAGGTATAGTGGGTTCTATTCAACTTCTAATAAAAATGGAAGTTAAATAAAAATAAAAATGGAAGTTGAATAAAAATAAAATGGAAGTTGCATAAAAATGGAAGTTCATTCAAGAAACCACTATATCTTAACGATCTATTTAGAAATTAAATCAAAATAAAAATTAAATAAAAAATGAAGTTGAATAGAAAAGAAAATTGAATAACGATCTATTTGGAAATTAAATAAAAAAGGAAGTTGAATAGAAAATGTGGTTTCTTGAATGAACTTCCATTTTCAATTTTATTCAACTTCCATTTTTATTTTTATTCAACTTCCATTTGTATTCAATTTTCTTTTCTATTCAACTTACTTTTTTATTCAACTTCAATTTTTATTTGTATTCGACTTCCATTTTTATTCAATTTCCTTTTTCTATTCAACTTCGTTTTTCCATTCAACTTCCATTTTTATTCAATTTCCTTTTTTATTCAATTTTCATTTTTATTCAACTTTCATTTTCAATAAAAATGGAAGTTGAATAAAATTAAAATGGAAGTTGCATAAAATTAATAATGGAAGTTCATTCAAGAAACCACTATACCTTAACGATCTATTTGGAACTTCCATTTCTATTCAACTTCCTTTTTTATTCAACTTCCATTTTTATTCAATTCCCTTTTCTATTCTACTTCCTTTTTAATTTCCAGATAGATCGTTAAGTAGAAAAGAAATTGAATAAAAAGGAAGTTGAACAGAAACTACTATACCTTAACAATCTATTTGAAAATTAAATAAAAAAGGAACTTGAATACAAATGGAAGTTAAATAAAAATAAAAATGGAAGTTCATTCAAGAAACCACTTCCTTTTTTATTTAGTTTCCAAATAGATCGTTAAGATTTAGTTTCCAATTAGATCGTTAAGGTATAGTGGTTTCCTGAATGAACTTCTATTTGGAAATTAAATAAAAAATGATGTTGAACAGAAAAAGAAATTGAATAAAAATGGAAGTTGAATAAAAATGAATATAAAAAGGAAGTGGAATGGAAAAAGAAATTGAATAAAAATGGAAGTTGATTCAAGAAACCACTATACCTTAACAATCTATTTGGAAATTAAATAAAAAAGGAAGTTGAATAGAAAAAGAAGTTGAATAACAAAGGAAGTTGAATAAAAATAAAAATGAAAGTTGCATAAAATTAAAAATGGAAGTTCATTCAAGAAACCACTATACCTTAATAATTTATTTGGAAATTAAATAAAAAAGGAACTTGAATAGAAAAGGAATTGGAATAGAAAAGGAAATTGAATACAAAATGGAGGTTAAATAAAATTAACAATGGAAGTTCATTCAAGAAATCACTATGCCTTAACGATCTATTTGGAAGCTGAATAGAAAAAGAAATTGAATAAAAATGGAAGTTGAATGGAATGGACGTTGCATAAAATTAACAATGGAAGTTCGTTCAAGAAACCACTGTGCCTTAACGATCTATTTGGAAATTAAATAAAAAATGAATTAAATAAAAAGGAAGTTGAATAAAAATAAAAATGAAAGTTCCATAAAATTAAAAATGGAAGTTCATTCAAGAAACCACCATACCTTAACGACCTATGCATTGAATAGAAAAGGGAATTGAATAAAAATGGAAGTGGAATAGAAAAGGAAATTAAATAAAAATGGAAGTTGAATAAAAATGGAAGTTGAATAGAAAATGAAATTGAATACAAATGGAAGTTCGTTCAATTTTCATTTGTATTCAATTTCCTTTTCTATTCAATTCCTTTTTTTATTCAACTTCCTTTTTTATTTAATTTTCAAATAGATCATTAAGGTATAGTGGTTTCTTCAATGAACTTCCAATTTCTGTTCAAGTTCCATTTTTATTTAATTCCCGAATAGATCGTTAAGGTATAGTGGTTTCTTCCATTTTTATTCAACTTCCATTTGTATTCAATTTCCTTTTCGATTCAATTTCCTTTTTTATTTAATTTCCGAATAGATCGTTAAGGTTTCCAAATAGATCGTTAAGGTATAGTGTTTTCTTGAATGCACTACCATTTTTAATTTTATTCAACTTCCATTCTTGAATGAACTTCCATTTGTATTCAATTTTCTTTTCTATTCAACTTCCTTTTCATTTAATTTCCAAATAGATCGTTAAGGTATGGTGGTTTCTTGAATGAACTTCCATTTTTTATTTTTATTTAACTTCCATTTTTATTCAACTTCCTTTTCTTGGTGGGCTTCCAGTGTTAATTTTATGCAACTTCCATTTTTATTTAATTTCCAAATAGATCGTTAAGGTATAGAAACCACTATACCTTAACGATCTATTGGGAAATTAAATAAAAAAGGAAGTTGGAAGTTGAATAAAAATAAAAAAACCACTATACCTTAACGATCTATTTAGAAATTAAATAAAAAAACAAGTTGAATAGATTGTTAAGGTATAGTGGTTTCTTGAATGAACTTTCATTGTTAAATTTATGCAACTTCCATTTATAATTTTACGCAACTTCTATTTTTAATTTTATACAACTTCAATTTTGTATTCAATTTCTTTTCTATTCAACTTTCATTTTTATTTAATTTCCTTTTTTATTTAATTTCCAAATAGATCGTTAAGATATAGTGGTTTCTTTCAACTTCCTTTTTTAATTTTACTTTTTAATTTAATTTCCGAATAGATCGTTAAGGCATAGTGGTTTCGTCAATGAACTTCCATTTGTATTCAACTTCAATTAGATCGTAAAGGTATAGTGGTTTCTTGAATGAACTTCCATTTTTAATTTTATAAACTTCCATTTATTTTTATTCAACTTCCACTATACCTTAACGATCTATTTGGAAATTAAATAAAAAAGGAAGTTGAATAGAAATGGAAGTTGAATAAAAATAAAAATGGAAATTGCATAAAATTAAAAATGGAAGTTCATTCAAGAAACCACTATACCTTAACGATCTATTCGGAAAATAAATAAAAATGGAAGTTGAATTGAAAAGGAAATTGAATAAAAATGGAAGTTCATTCATGAAATCACTATGCCTTAACGATCTATTTGGAAATTAAATAACCACTATGCATTAACGATCTATTTCGAAATTAAATAAAAAATGATGTCGAATAGAAAATGAAATTTAATAAAAACGGAAGTTGAATAAAAATAAAAATGAAAATTCATTCAAGGAACCACTATGCCTTAACGATCTAGTTGGAAATTAAATAAAAAAAGGAAGTTGAATAGAAAAGAAAATTGAATAAAAAAGGAAGTTGAATAGAAAAGAAAATTGAATAAAAAAAGAAGTTGAATTGAAAATGGAAGTTCATTCAAGAAACCACCATACCTTAACGATCTATTTGGAAATTAAATAAAAAAGGAAGTCGAATAGAAATGGAAGTTGAATAAACATAAAAATGGAAGTTGCATAAAAGAAAAATTGGAAGTTCATTCAAAAAACCATTATACCTTAACGATCTATTTAGAAATTAAATAAAAAAAGAATTGAATAGAAAAAAAAATAGAATAAAAATAGAAATGGAAGTTCATTCAAGAAACCACTATACCTTAATTTTATTCAATTTCCATTTTTAATTTTATGCACTTCCATTTTTATTTTCTATTCAACTTCCATTTTTATTTTTATTCAACTTCAACTTCCTTTTTTATTCAATTTTCTTTTCTATTCAACTTCATTTTTTATTCAATTTCCAATTCTATTCAACTTCCTTTTTTATTTAATTTCCAAATAGATCGTTAAGGCATAGTGGTTTCTCGAATGAACTTCCAAATAGATCGTTAAGGTATGATGGTTTCTAGAATGAACTTCCATTGTTAATTTTCTACAACTTCCATTTTTATTCAACTTCATTTTTTATTTAATTTCCAAATAGATCGTTAAGGCATAGTGGTTTCTTGAATGAACTTCCATTGTTAATTTTATTCAATTTTACGCAACTTCCATTTTTATTCAATTTCCATTTCTATTCAACTTCCTTTTTTATTTAATTTCCAAATAGATCGTTAAGGTATGGTGATTTCTTGAATGAACTTCCATTTTTATTTCTATTCATTTTCCTTTTTATTTTATGCAATTTCCATTTTTATTTTTATGCAACTTCCATTTTTTATTCAATTTCCATTTTTATTTTTATTCAACTTCAATTTTTATTCAATTTCCATTTTTATTTAATTTCTAAATAAATAGTTAAGGTATAGTGGTTTCTTGAATGAACATCCATTTTTTGGAAATTAAATAAAAAAGGAAGTTGAATAGAAAAGAAAATTGAATAAAAATGGAAGTTTATTCAGGAAACCACTATACCTTAACGATCAATTTGGAAATTAAATAAAAATGGAAGTTGAATAAAAATAAAAATGAAAGTTGCATCAAAATTAAAAATGAAAATTAATTCAAGAAACCACCATACCACCACTATACCTTAACGATCTAATTGGGAATTAAATAAAAAAGGAAGTTGAATACAAATAAAAATGGAAGTTGAATAAAAATTTAAAAGGAAATTAAATACAAAAGGAAGTTCCATTGTTAATTTTATTAAATTTCCTTTTCTATTCAACTTCCTTTTTTATTTAATTTCCAAATTGATCGTTAAGGTATAGTGTTCGATTCAACTTCTTTGGGAAGTTCATTCAAGAAATCACAATACCTTAAAGATTTATTTATAAATTAAATAAAAAAGGAAATTGAATAAAATGGAAGTTCATTCAAGAAACCACTATACCTTAACGATCTATTCAGCAATTAAATAAAAAAGGAATTGAATAGAAAAGGAAATTTAATAAAAATGGAAATTGCATAAAATAAAAATGGAAGTTGCATAAAATTAAAAATGAAAGTTCATTCAAGAAACCACTATGCCTTAACGATCTATTTGGAAATTAAATAGAAAAAAAATTAAATAAAAATGGAACTTCTTTCAAGAAACCACTATATCTTAACGATCTATTCGGCAATTAAATAAAAATGGAACTTGAATAGAAAAAGAAATCGAATAAAAATAGAAGTTGAATAAAAACAAATTTGAATAAAAAAGGAAGTTCATTCAATAAACCACTATACCTTAACGATCTATTCGGCAATTAAATAAAAATGGAACTTGGAAGTTAAATAAAAATAAAAATGGAAGTTGCATAAAATTCACAACGGAAGTTCATTCAAGAAACCACTATGCCTTAACAATCTATTTGGAAATTATATAAAAAAGGAAGTTGAATAGAAATAAAAATGGAAGTTCATTCAAGAAACCATTATACCTTAACGATCTATTTGGAAATTAAATGAAAAAGGAATTGAATGGAAAAGAAAAATGAATAAAAATGGAAGTTGAATAAAAATGGAAGTTGAATAAAAAAGGAAATTGAATAAAAAAAGAAGTTGAATAAAAAAGGATATTGAATAAAAATTTCCAAATAGATCGTTAAGTTATAGTGGTTCCTTGAATGGATTTCCATTTTCAATTTTATTTTATTTAATTTCCAAATAGATCGTTAAGGTAGAGTGGTTTATTGAATGTACTTCCATTTTTATTCAATTGCATTTTCTATTCAACTTCCTTTTTTATTCAATTTCCTTTTTTATTCAATTTCCATTTTTATTCATTTTCCTTTTCCACTCAATTCCTTTTTTGTTTAATTTCTAAATAGATCGTTAAGGTATAGTGGTTTTTTGAATGAACTTCCATTTTTATATTTATGCAACTTTCATTTTTTTATTTAATTGCCAAATAGATCGTTAAAGTATAGTTGTTTCCTGAATGAACTTCCATTGTCAATTTTGATGCAACTTCCATTTTTATTCATTTTCCTTTTCTATTCAACTTCCTTTTTTATTTAATGTCCAAATAGATCGTTAAGGTATAGTGGTGAACTTCCAGTGTTAATTTTATTCAACTTTCATTTTTATTTTTATTCAACTTCCATTTTTATTCAACTTCTTTTTTTATTTAATTTCCAAATAGATCGTTAAGGCACAGTGGTTTCTGGAATGAACTTCCAAGAAATCACTATACCTTAACGATCTATTTGGAAATTAAATAAAAAAATAAGTTGAACAGAAAAGAAAATTGAATATAATTGAAAGTTGAATAAAAATAAAAATGGAAGTTCATTCAAAAAATCACTATACCTTAACGATCTATTTGGAAATTGAATAAAAAAGGAAGTCGCATAGAAAAGGAAATTTAATAAAAATGGAAGTTCATTCAAGAAACCACTATACCTTAATGATCTATTTGGAAATTAAATAAAAAAGGAAGTTGAAAATGGAAGTTCATTCAGGAAACCACTATACCTTAACGATCTATTTGAAAATTAAATCAAAAAGGAAATTGAATAGAAAAGGAAGTTGAATAAAAATGGAAGTTCATTCAAGAAACAACTATACCTTAATGATCTATTTGGAAATTAAATAAAAAAGGAAGTTGAAAATGAAAGTTCATTCAGGAAACAACTATACCTTAACGATCTATTTGGAAGTTAAATAAAAAAGGAAGTTGAATAGAAAAGAAAAATGGAAGTTGTAGAAAATTAACAACAGAAGTTCATTCATGAAGCCACTATACCTTAATGATCTATTTGGAAATTAAATTAAAAAGGAAATTGAATAGAAAGGAAGTTGAATAAAAATGGAAGTTCATTCAAAAAAAAAAAAAATGGAAGTTGAATAAAATTAAAAACGGAAATTGACAAAAAATTAAAAATAGAAGTTCATTCAAGAAAGCACTATACCTTAACGATCTATTTGGAAGTTAAATAAAAAAGGAAGTTGTAGAAAATTAACAATAGAAGTTCATTCAAGAAACCACTATACTTTAACGATCTATTTGGAAATTAAATTAAAAAGGAAGTTGAATAAAAAGGAAATTGAATACAAATGGAAGTTGAATACAAAAAAAAAAAATAGAAGTTGAATAAAATTAAAAACGGAAGTTGACAAAAAATTAAAAATAGAAGTTCAATCAAGAAAGCATTATACCTTAAGGATCTATTTGGAAGTTAAATAAAAAAGGAAGTTGAATAGAAAAGAAAAATGGAAGTTGTAGAAAATTAACAATAGAAGTTCATTCAAGAAACCACTATACCTTAATGATCTATTTGGAAATTAAATTAAAAAGAAAGTTGAATAAAAAAGAAATTGAATACAAATGGAAGTTGAATACAAAAAAAAAAAAAAAAATAGAAGTTGAATAAAATTAAAAACGGAAGTTGACAAAAAATTAAAAATAGAAGTTCATTCAAGAAAGCACTATACCTTAACGATCTATTTGGAAGTTAAATAAAAAAAGAAGTTGAATAGAAAAAAAAAATGGAAGTTGTAGAAAATTAACAATAGAAGTTTATTCAAGAAACCACTATACCTTAACGATCTATTTGGAAATTCAATTAAAAAAGAAGTTGAATAAAAAGGAAATTGAATACAAATGGAAGTTGAATACAAAAAAAAAAATGGAAGTTGTATAAAAATAAAAACGGAAGTTGACAAAAAATTAAAAATAGAAGTTCATTCAAGAAAGCACTATACCTTAACGATCTATTTGGAAGTTAAATAAAAAATGAAGTTGAATAGAAAAGAAAAATGGAAGTTGTAGAAACTTAACAGTAGAAGTTCATTCAAGAAACCACTATACCTTAACGATCTGTTTGGAAATTAAAATAAAAAGGAAGTTGAATAAAAAGGAAATTGAATACAAATGGAAGTTGAATACAAAAAAAAAATGGAAGTTTAATAAAATTAAAAACAGAAGTTGACAAAAAATTAAAAATAGAAGTTCATTCAAGAAAGCACTATACCTTAACAATCTATTTGGAAGTTAAATAAAAAACGAAGTTGAATGGAAAAGAAAAATGGAAGTTGTAGAAAATTAACCATAGAAGTTCATTCAAGAAACCACTATACCTTAACGATCTATTTGGAAATTAAATTAAAAAGGAAGTTGAATAAAAAGGAATTTGAATACAAATGGAAGTTGAATACAAAAAAAAAAAAAGGAAGTTGAATAAAATTAAAAACGGAAGTTGGGAAAACATTAAAAATAGAAGTTCATTGAAGAAAGCACTATACCTTAACGATCTGTTTGGAAGTTAAGTAAAAAAGGAAGTTGAATAGAAAAGAAAAATGGGAGTTGTAGAAAATTAACAATAGAAGTTAATTCAAGAAACCACTATACCGTAACGATCTATTTGGAAATTAAATTAAAAAGGAAGTTGAATAAAAAGGAAATTGAATACAAAAAAAAATGGAAGTTGAATAAAATTCAAAATAGAAGTTGACAAAAAATTAAAAATAGAAGTTCATTCAAGAAAGCACTATGCCTTAACGATCTATTTGGAAGTTAAATAAAAAAGGAAGTTGAATAGAAAAGAAAAATGGAAGTTGAATCAAAATTGAAAATGGAAGTTGCTTAAATTTAATTTCCTTTGCATCCTTTTTTATTTAATTTGTAAATAGCTCGTTAAGGTACAGTGGTTTTTTGAATGAACTTCCATTGTTAAGGTATAGCCGTTTCTTGAATGAACTTCCATTGTTAATTTTATGCAACTTCCATTTTTATTTTTATTCAACTTCCATTTCTATTCAATTTTCTTTTCTATTCAACTTCCTTTTTTCCATAATTTCCAAATAGATCGTTAAGGTATGGTGGTTCCTTGAATGAACTTCCATTTTTAATTTTATGCAACTTCCATTTTTATTTTTATTCAACTTCCATTTTTAATTTTATGCAACTTCCATTATTTTTATTCGATTTCCTTTTTTATTCAACTTCCATTTATATTCAATAGAAAAGAAAATTGAATAAAAATGGAAGTTCTTAAAAATCAAAATGGAAATTGCAAAAAATTAAAAATGGAAGTTCATTCAAGAAACCACTAATACTTTAACGATCTATTTGGAAATTAAATAAAAAAAAAAGTTGAATAGAAAAGGAAATTGAATAAAAATGGAAACTGAATAAACATAAAAATGAAAGTTGCATAAAATTAAAAATGGAAGTTCATTTAAGAAACCACTATACCTTAATGATCTATTTAGAAATTAAATAAAAAAGGAAGTTGAATAGAAAAGAAAATTGAATAAAAATGGAAATTGCATAAAATTAACAATTGGTAGTGCATTCAAGAAACCACTATAGCTTAACGATCCATTCAAGAAACCACCATACCAAAAAGATCCATCTTCCATTTTTAATTTTATGCAACTTCCATTTTTATTTTTTATTCAGTCTTTGTCACGCCCTCAAAATTTAACCCATAATACAAAATATTAACATGCGTTAATGAAAAGGAAACATTGCATTATTTAATCATCAGAGTATTACGAAATAAAAATATCATAATAAATGCCCTACGGGCTTACATCTTGCCAAGTCAACACTTGGATACAATTCCATGAGTTCTAACTCAAAACAAGTAAAGCCCTAGGCTTGAATGTTTACATATAGCTCAAATAGAAACAAATAAAATAAACCACGTCTTCGAGTCCAAATCCTCACAAATTAAGTCCTTGGAGGTAGTGAACTACCTGAACCTGAAAATGAAGTTCCCATATAGGGTGAGCCACAGCCCAGTAGAGAAATACTAAACCAAGCATAAGAATTAACTAAAGCATTAGTATCCGATACATGGTTAACACAAGATAATCAATTTACAATTTCATGACACGAATGTCTACATTGCCTATGACACATTGTCTATGGCACAATCCAACTTCCATTTGTGGCCCAGAGCCTGGCCAAATAACTCAACAAGGTTTCAACTCTTATTAACAATATTTACAATTCAACAGGAATAACAAATCAAGTTAAACCTTTCTTATAACGTAACGAATACACATGATGGTATCGTATCAATCTCAATCAAATTCACTTCCATACTTCAAAACAGATGATGATATACATATTAGTGCTATATCAAATCAAATAAACAACCCTTCATAAACAACACTTCAGTGGACAAGCATATGTGCTGTATCACACTTCAATAGATAAGCATATGAGTTGTATCTCTGCTATAGGCGCGCATATGAGCAGCAACCCTGGGTTCATCCCCTATCTTCCCATAACAATTAACCGGCTTAGAGGTACATCCCCTATCTTCCCCTAAACCGTGGAGTACATCCCCTATCTCCTCCCATACACAAATAATGCATATAAACACAAAGTCATATACATAATCAAGCAATACTTAAATTTAATGTATTATTCCAACCTTTAAACACGACAACAACTTAATCAAGTGATTAGTTTCAATTTTACCTAATCCACATGCAATGTCTACAACGATTACGACCTTCCTCCACCGATAGCCCAAAACAATTGTTTCTAAGCAAGAAATAAATATAACAGCACAATATAATTTCAACATTTTTTTATAGGTAAGTATTTAAACTAATCAATTACACCATCAAACCACTAAGTCCCCCAATCTCATGAATTAAACCCAATTCCACATTTTTCCCAAGTTAATCATACAAATTAACCTATGTCAAACCCAAGGGTTTCTCCCAAAATTACCAAACAACTCCCACATACCAAAATGCCAATACTTAGGATTAAAACGTATAGATGGAGTAGGAAATCCCTACCTCGAAGCAAAGAACCCAAAAAAGAAGATGAAGAAGATGCCCGAAACTCCAAAGTGCTCCGAATCAACAATCGTTCAGGTTAACTGGAAGCCCTCGACTCACTCTACCTTTTTAATGAAAGAACTAGGTTAGATACGCACTCTAAAAAGATGAAACCTAGGAGAGAAGATGTGTAGAGGGAAAGAGAAGTCGGACCTAGGGTTTGGAATCTGAAAAGAAGATGAAAAACTGCTTTAAAAATGCTAAAATACAATTTATACCCCGACTCTCCGCTCGAGCGGACATACCTACGCTCGAGCGGACACTCACAGACTCCCCGCTCGAGCGGACAATCCCACGCTCGAGCGGCGAATACACACTCCCAGCATCTCGACATACCAGGTCCCCGCTCGAGCTCCCAAACTCCCGCTCGAGCGTACATCAAACAAAAGTTTCCCCGCTCGAGCGTAAAACTCTCCGCTCGAGCGTAAAGGCCAAAAAATCTGGGTGTTTACTTTTGGTTCTAAGTTCAACCAACCTGCTACAAACCTGCCCAAAGCATCCCATAACCAAGAATAAGGAATTAAAGGACAACAACAACAATAATACAATGATAAGATCCACGGAACCCAAGTCCGGATATACTAACCAAATAGGAAAAGACCGGAGTCGCTATAACCTCCCCCCCCCTTAAAGAATTTCGTCCCCGAAATTAAGCATAAGTTTTCAAAAATAGGTTTTCTCAATTCCCAATAATATTACATAACAATAAACAACAACTTGACCCAATCCCGGTCACTTCATCTCTTATCAAGAGGCATCTCACAATATGCAAAAATCAACATGTATTTCCACCTGCATCAATATTATGCATTAATCCCTTTCAATGTTAACAACTTCCATATCATATTCAATCTCATGATATAAACAACACATTCAATATATACATGTTATGTTCCACTTCCATAAAAGGCAAGTTTCAAAATGTTAACATTAAACCAAAACATTCTCAATGTTTTCCAACTTAAGACCTATATAAAGCTCTTAAGTTCAACAATATGATGAAATCTAAATACAAGATTACATAACAACAAACATGGATGGTCCACAATTTTATAACACATTCACTGTTAATGATGCCCTTACATTTCTACAACACATTTAACACGTATAATGCTAAATGGATTCCCATTTTCAAGGCAAAACCCCAAAGGACTACCACAAACCACAACATATACAATGTTCACCCAGTTCAACAATACACCAGAAGATATAACGTATGCTCAAATACCCATTGATGGATCCAGGGACTTTTGTCGGATCCAAAATTCACTCACCCCAGTGGTTCTTCCAACCCCAACATAAATTCACAAAACCTTAACTAATGGAAAGGTCCGATTACGCAAAACCTATTAACAATGATAATAGTAAAACACATACTATCACTACCACGTTCTGAAACATCCACTACACCTCGACTACCAACCACACTCAAACTAGTGTTTGGCACTAAATACCCCAACAACGCACGACTTAAAGGATAACATTGCACACCTTCGTGTCTTACACCACAC
This sequence comes from Camellia granthamiana, assembly GCA_036172215.1. Classification (NCBI taxonomy): domain Eukaryota; kingdom Viridiplantae; phylum Streptophyta; class Magnoliopsida; order Ericales; family Theaceae; genus Camellia; species Camellia granthamiana. The sequence goes on from JAXFYN010000904.1 coordinate 47,312, forward strand.
AAATACGAACCGAACTAGTCAAAATGATTCTAATAGGGTGACCCACTTACTCTTCACAACCTTACCACCTCACATGTGTTGTCACCATCCGAACTGAGCAACGGACACTCATGCCGAAGTGGCCTAGCCTACCAAACCTCCAACCTCTCGGTTTCAGTCAAAAACCAAACCAACACCTTACTAAGGAATTTTCTGGAATTTCCTATGATTAATTCCCTTCTATTCATCAACTAAACAACATATACTAACCATACACTATCATGCATCGCACGGTGCAAAACTCCCTCATTTAGAGATTTCACTCACCACCTCGACCGAACTTGGAGTAACAAAATTTGCTTAGTCCTTTCCCCCGTACTAAGTTAACTAACTGAGTTTGTTACACCGAGACGTTCACCACTGCCAAGTCACCGTTCGTACCGTATACAAACTAATATCGTAACTTCATCCGCTAACAACCTATGGGTTCACCTTTCATTCCAAATCTTACTTGTCACTCACTCCGAGAGTACAATTCAGACACCCAGCCCCGAGCCAAACCACTAGCCAATCTATCACTAGACAATCATCATGAACCAACTCCGACACCGTTACATATCGCCAATAAGGCTTTCAAAGACACACCATTCAAACTTCCCAGAGGAGTAAAAGTCCTCAACCTTCTCATTAACATAACAAACCTTTCTTCGCAAAAGACTTGCCACAGTGACTCGACTCACGGGTCACACCCCAACCACGGCTATACACCCAATCAACCCTCAACATCACCTGACCTGACCAGTGCTAAAATACAAATCTATCACATTCAATCCAAATAAAGGAATCTGAAAACTTAAGACACACCAATTATACCATTGCCCGAAGTATAGCACCAGCTACTCACAACATACTATTCCTGACACAACAACCACTACCGTATATAGGGACTAATATCCCCTCACTCATAACAGCCAATCAGTACATATGCGATCTCGGCAATGCTACCTACCACGAAGGTACGAAACCAACCCTCACAAAATTATATGATATGCCCCCGTATGACATCATATTAAATACAGACTATATGTATTAGTCGGACACTTCACATCCTCTCGAGTTCACCCCACAGTAGACCAAAATCTACGCACAAAACTTTAAATGGATAACACCCCTGAAATTCCACACACTCGGCAAGTAAAACAGTTCTCGCCCCACTATTGCCTTGACTAAGACACGCACCCTTTGGTGGTTCCCAACTTTTGAAAACATGGCTCCTCAGCCCTTATCTTTCCCAAATCAAATCACACGCATAAAAATGCATTAATACCAAATCTTACAGCCACTTATTACACTAATAAAACTTTAAAGCTATTACAAGTTCCAAATCCACCCAATCCATGGGAATTAACAAACGAGCATATATATATATATAGATAACCAAACAATTTAGATGTTTCAACATTCCCAAAACACATAGGTTACACAACCGAACCTAATGATCACAAAACGATAATCCACTAATGACAACACAAATAGTCAAAACAAAATCAGCCCAACAGTATCACCACCACTACAGCCCCTTGCTAGACCGCCAAAGTTGGTCAACCCCAAACATAAGATAATCTACGAGCTCCCAAACCACGGACAAGAACTACCGATGTGTCCCTTCTGTCCACACCTGGAACAACCACAAACTTCCCCACCTGGGGCTTTGGAACTCGACCCTACTGAGGCCCACGAAGTCTGGCCTGCTAGTCCCCCAAAACGGCACTGCTCATGCCCAGTCGAATGAAACTGAGCCTGACTAGGTTGCAAAACCTTAGATGAAGCCCCCGGCTGGTTACAGAAACGTTTAAGATGACCCTGCTGTTTACACCCCCAGCAAGCAAGTGGATCCCGAATATACGACTGGTGCAAAACCTGAACTGGTGGGGATTCCAACAACTGCCTCCCCACTATGCGCTCTGTCGATCCAAAATCTGGCTGACCAAAAGATTCTAGTGGTGCCACTACTGGTCGAACTGCCAAACCAGCTCTCTTCCTCTGTGGGCAAACCGACACCTTATGACCCAGCAGACCACATTTAAAACAAGAGACATCCTGAACCTCTCTGGGCCTCCCAACAGAGGAGTCTGAAACTCTTGGCGGAGGTAAGGGCTCTACCTGGGACGGAGCATACCTTCGCTTCCATTTCTTACTTGGCTTAGAGTACCTATAAGTTGTGGGAGTCACCGAGATGACCTTCTCCCTAGTCTGACCAACACCCCCAGCTATGGTCTCTTCCCTATTCTGCCCCATAGCTAGTACCGCTGCCTCCACATGAGTCGCAGCCTTAACAAGCACACTGTAACTCCTATGCCAAGAACCCACAATCCTCACACGGATGTCGTCACACAACTTACTCTCAAACTCCGCACAACGCAATTCCTCTGTCTCCACTAACTCTGGAGCAAACATCGACAGGTTAGCAAACCACGCTTCAAACTGTACTAAAGGTGTAGTACCTTGGCGTAACCCCACAAACTGTTTCCTCAATTCTTCCCGAGCGGAAGGAGGGAAATCCAAACTTCCTCGTCCTGACATCCTAAAAAAGGTGACAAGGATCGTTAGCACTCTAATAAATGTGCCTAAACTAAAAACTCACGTCCTAATACATTGGACAACAATAAATCACTCCACGTAAGCACATAATCACATAAGCACCTACGAATTTCATTCCTGGATAATGACAGTCCCGAGGCGTCACTAAAGTTCCGGTTGGAAACAACATTGATCAGGTGCCTTTCCAACAAGACCTTCAGAAACTCAAGGATCCAATCAACATCCTAGAAACTACATTCCATACCCACATAATCACATAAACATGTTATCATACAAGCATATAACCATTACACTAAGTCTCTATCAAACGAGACGAACCCATTGTGATTCTAATCACTTCCCACGTACCCAAAGTATTCAAACCCGGTACGCTCTGATACCAAGTTGTCACGCCCTCAAAATTTAACCCATAATACAAAATATTAACATGCGTTAATGAAAAGGAAACATTGCATTATTTAATCATCAGAGTATTACGAAATAAAAATATCATAATAAATGCCCTACGGGCTTACATCTTGCCAAGTCAACACTTGGATACAATTCCATGAGTTCTAACTCAAAACAAGTAAAGCCCTAGGCTTGAATGTTTACATATAGCTCAAATAGAAACAAATAAAATAAACCACGTCTTCGAGTCCAAATCCTCACAAATTAAGTCCTTGGAGGTAGTGAACCACCTGAACCTGAAAATGAAGTTCCCATATAGGGTGAGCCACAGCCCAGTAGAGAAATACTAAACCAAGCATAAAAATTAACTAAAGCATTAGTATCCGATACATGGTTAACACAAGATAATCAATTTACAATTTCATGACACGAATGTCTACATTGCCTATGGCACAATCCAACTTCCATTTGTGGCCCAGAGCCTGGCCAAATAACTCAACAGGGTTTCAACTCTTATTAACAATATTTACAATTCAACAGGAATAACAAATCAAGTTAAACCTTTCTTATAACGTAACGAATACACATGCTGGTATCGTATCAATCTCAATCAAATTCACTTCCATACTTCAAAACAGATGATGATATACATATTAGTGCTATATCAAATCAAATAAACAACCCTTCATAAACAACACTTCAGTGGACAAGCATATGTGCTGTATCACACTTCAATAGATAAGCATATGAGTTGTATCTCTGCTATAGGCGCGCATATGAGCAGCAACCCTGGGTTCATCCCCTATCTTCCCATAACAATTAACTGGCTTAGAGGTACATCCCCTATCTTCCCCTAAACCGTGGAGTACATCCCCTATCTCCTCCCATACACAAATAATGCATATAAACACAAAGTCATATACATAATCAAGCAATACTTAAATTTAATGTATTATTCCAACCTTTAAACACGACAACAACTTAATCAAGTGATTAGTTTCAATTTTACCTAATCCACATGCAATGTCTACAACGATTACGACCTTCCTCCACCGATAGCCCAAAACAATTGTTTCTAAGCAAGAAATAAATATAACAGCACAATATAATTTCAACATTTTTTTATAGGTAAGTATTTAAACTAATCAATTACACCATCAAACCACTAAGTCCCCCAATCTCATGAATTAAACCCAATTCCACATTTTTCCCAAGTTAATCATACAAATTAACCTATGTCAAACCCAAGGGTTTCTCCCAAAATTACCAAACAACTCCCACATACCAAAATGCCAATACTTAGGATTAAAACGTATAGATGGAGTAGGAAATCCCTACCTCGAAGCAAAGAACCCAAAAAAGAAGATGAAGAAGATGCCCGAAACTCCAAAGTGCTCCGAATCAACAATCGTTCAGGTTAACTGGAAGCCCTCGACTCACTCTACCTTTTTAATGAAAGAACTAGGTTAGATACGCACTCTAAAAAGATGAAACCTAGGAGAGAAGATGTGTAGAGGGAAAGAGAAGTCGGACCTAGGGTTTGGAATCTGAAAAGAAGATGAAAAACTGCTTTAAAAACGCTAAAATACGATTTTATACCCCGACTCTCCGCTCGAGCGGACATACCTACGCTCGAGCGGACACTCACAGACTCCCGCTTGAGCGGACAATCCCACGCTCGAGCGGCGAATACACACTCCCAGCATCTCGACATACCAGGTCCCCGCTCGAGCTCCCAAACTCCCGCTCGAGCGTACATCAGACAAAAGTTTCCCCGCTCGAGCGTAAAACTCTCCGCTCGAGCGTAAAGGCCAAAAAATCTGGGTGTTTACTTTTGGTTCTAAGTTCAACCAACCTGCTACAAACCTGCCCAAAGCATCCCATAACCCAAGAATAAGGAATTAAAGGACAACAACAACAATAATACAATGATAAGATCCACAGAACTCAAGTCCGGATATACTAACCAAATAGGAAAAGACCGGAGTCGCTATAGTCTTTATTTTTATTCAACTTCCTTTTCAATTCGACTTCTTCTTTTTATTTAATTTCCAAATAGATCGTTAAGGTGTAGTGGTTTCTTGAACTTTCATTTGGAAATTAAATAAAAAAATGATGTTGAATAGAAAAGGAAATTAAATAAAAATAAAGGTTGAATAAAAAATAAAAATGGAAGTTGCATAAAATTAAAAATGGAAGATGGATCTTTTTGGTATGGTGGTTTCTTGATTGGATTGCCTTTTTTTTATTTAATTTCCTTTTCTATTCAATTCCTTTTTTATTTAATTTCTAAATAGATCGTTATGGTATAGTGGTATCTTGAATGAACTTCCATTGTTAATTTTATGCAACTTCCGTTTTTATTCAATTTTCTTTTTGAATGAACTTCCATTTTTATTCAATTTTCTTTTCTATTCAACTTCCTTTTTTATTTAGTTTCCAATTAAATCGTTAAGGTATAGTGATTTCTTGAATGAACTTCCTTTTCAATTTTATGCAACGTCCATTTTTATTTAATTTCCTTTTCTATTCAACTTCATTTTTTTATTTAATTTCCATTTTTATTCAATTTTATTTTTATTCAACTTCCACCTTAACGATTTAATTTCCAAATAGATCGTTAAGGTATAGTTATTTCCTTTTCTATTCAACTTCCTTTTTTTATTCAACTTCCAAATAGATCGTTAAGGTATAGTGGTTTCTTCAATGAACTTCCATTTTTAATTTTATTCAACTTCCATTTTTACTTTTATTAAATTTCCTTTTCTATTCAACTTCTTTTTTTTATTTAATTTCCAAATAAATCGTTAAGGTATAGTGATTTCTTGAATGCACTACCATTTTTATTTTATGTAACTTTCATTTGTATTTTTATTCAACTGAAGAAACCACTATATCTTAACGATTTATTTAGAAATTAAATAAAAATGGAAGTTGAATGGAAAAGGAAAATGAATAAAAATGAAAGTTGCATAAAATTAAAAATGGAAGTTCCTTAAGGCATAATGGTTTCTTGAATGAACTTCCATTTTTAATTTTACGCAACTTCCATTTGTATTCAATTTCCTTTTCTATTCCACTTCCATTTTGATTTAATTTCCAAATAGATCGTTAAGGTATAGTGGTTTCGTCAATGAACTTCCATTTTTAATTTTGATGCAACTTCAATTTTTATTCAATTTCCTTTTCGATTCAACTTCCATTTTTTATTTAATTTCCAAATAGATCGTTAAGGTATAGTCGTTTCTTGAATGACCTTTCATTTTTAATTTTATGTAACTTTCATTTTTAATTTTATGCAACTTCCATTGTTAATTTTATGCAACTTCCTTTTTATTCAATTTTTATTTTTATTCAACTTCCATTTTTATTTAATTTTCTTTTTTATTTAACTTCCAAATAGGTCGTTAAGGTATAGTGGTTTCTCGAAAAGGAAGTTGAATAGAAATGGAAATTGAATATAATTGGAAGTTGAATAGAAAAGGAAATTTAATAAAAATGGAAATTGAATAGAAAAGAAAATTTAATAAAAATGGAATGGAAAAAGGAAGTTGAATAGAAATGGAAGTTGCATAAAATTAAAAATGGAAGTTCATTCAAGAAACAACTATACCTTAACGATCTATTTGGAAATTAAATAAAAAAAGGAATTGGAATAGAAAAGAAAATTGAATACAAAAGGAAGACCACAACAATCTATTTGGAAAATGAATAAAAATTGATGTTGAATAGAAAAGGAAATTGAATAAAAATAAAAGTTGCATAAAAATTAAAATGTAAGTTGCATAAAATTAAAAATGGAAGTTGCATAAAATTAAATATGGACGATCTATTTGGAAATTAAATATAATGGAAGTTGAATAAAAATAAAAATGGAAGTTGCATAAAATTAAAAATGGAAGTTCATTCAAGAAACGACTATACCTTAACGATGTATTTAGAAATTAAATAAAAAGGAAGTTAAATAGAAAAGAAAATTGAATAGAAATGGAAATTAAATAAAAATAAAAATGGAAGTTCATTGAATTAAAAATGGAAGTTCATTCAAGAAACCACCATACCTTAATGATCTATTTGGAAATTAAATAAAAAAGGAACTTAAACAAAAAAGGAAGTTGAATAGAAATGGAGGTTGAATAAAATTACAAATGAAAGTTGCATAAAATTAAAAATGGAAGTTCATTAAAATTAACAATGGAAGTTCATTCAAGAAAACCATTATACCTTAACGATCTATTTAGAAATTCAATGAAAAGGAAGTTGAATAGAAAAAGAAATTGAATAAAAATGGAAAATAAATAAAAAAGGAAATTGAATAAAAAATGAAGTTCATTCAGGAAACCACTATACCTTAACGTTAAGGTATGGTGGTTTCTTGAATGAACTTCCATTTTTATTCAACTTCCTTTTCTATTTTACTTCCTTTTTATTTAATTTCCAAATAGATCGTTACGATTTTTATTTATTTTCTATTTTTATTTTTATTCAACTTCCAATAATTCGTTAAGGTATAGTGGTTTATTGAATGTTCTATTTGGAAATTAAATAAAAAAGGAAGTTGAATAGAAAAGAAAATTGAATAAAAATGGCAGTTGAATAAAAATTGAAGTTGAATAAAAAAGGAAATTAAATAAAAAAGGAAGTTGAATAAAAATGGAAGTTAAATACCTTAACGATCTATTTGGAAAGTTATAGTGGTTTCTTCAATCAATATAGTGGTTTATTGAATGAACTTCCATTTTTAATTTTATGCAACTTCCATTGTTATTTTTATTTAACTTCCATTTTTATTCATTTTCCTTTTCCATTCAACTTTTTTTTTTATTTAATTTCCAAATAGATCATGAAGTTTTATTTTTATTCAACTTTCTTTTTTATTCAACTTCCATTTCTATTTAATTTCTAAATAGATCGTTAAAGTATAGTGGTTTCTTGAATGAACTTCCATTGTGAATTTTATGCAACTTCCACTTTTATTTTTATTCAACTTCCTTTTTATTCAACTTGTTTTTTAATTAATTTCCAAATAGATCGTTAAGGTATAGCGGTTTCTTAAATGAACTTCCGTTTTTAATTTTATGCAACTTCCTTTTTTATTCATTTTTCTTTTCTATTCAACTTCCTTTTTTGTTTAATTTCCAAATAGTTCGTTAATGTATAGTGGTTTCTAGAATGAACTTCCATTGTTAATTTTATTCAACTTCCATTTTTAATTTTATGCAATTTCCATTTTTTATTCAATTTCCATTTTTATTTTTATTCAACTTCCTTTTTTATTTAATTTCCAAATAGATCGTTAAAGTATAGTGGTTTATTGAATGAACTTCCATTTTTAACCACTATACCTTAACGATCTATTTGGAAATTAAATAAAAAAAGAAATTGAATAGAAAAGGAAAATGAATAAAAATGAAAATGGAAGTTAAATAAAATTAAAAATGGAAGTTCATTCAAGAATAAAAAGGAAATTGAATAAAAATGGAAGTTGCATCAAAATTGAAAATGGAAGTTCATTCAAAAAACCACCCTATACCTTAACGATCTATTTGGAAATTAAATAAAAAGGAGTTGAATAAAAAAAGGAATTGAATAAAAATGGAAGTTGAATAAAAATAAAAATGGAAGTTGCATAAAATTAAAAATGGAAGTTCATTCAAGAAATCACTATACCTTAACAATCTATTTGGAAAATAAATAAAAATGGAAGTCGAATAGAAAAGGAAATTGAATTTAATTGGAAGTTGAATAAAAATAAAATGGAAATTGCATAAAATTAACAATTGGAAGTTCATTCAAGAAACCACTATATGCAACTACCATTTTTATGTTTATTCTACTTCCATTTTTATTTTTATTCAACTTCCATTTCTATTTTTATTCTACTTCCTTTTTATTTAACTTCCAAGTAGATCGTTAAGGTATAGTGGTATCTTGAATGAACTTCCATTGTATTCAATTCCCTTTTCTATTCAACTTCCTTTTTTATTCAATTTATTTTCTATTCAATAAAAATAGATCGTTAAGGTATAGTTGTTCCTTTTTTATTTAATTTTCAAATAAATCGTTAAGGTATAGTTGTTTCTTGAATGAACTTCCATTGTTAATTTTATTCAACTTCCATTTGTATTTTTATTCAATTAAATAAAAAAGATTTCTTGAATGAACTTCCATTTTCAATTTTATTGAACATCAATTTTTATTCATTTTCCATTTGTATTCAATTTCCTTTTTTATTCAGTTTCCTTTTCTATTAAACTTCCTTTTTATTTAATTTCCAAATAGATCGTTAAGGTATAGTGGTTTCTTGAATGAACTTCCATTGTTAATTTTATGTAACTACCATTTTTATTTTTATTCAACTTCAATTTTAATTTTATGCAACTTCCATTTTTATTTTTATTCAACATCATTTTTTTATTTAATTTCCAAATAGATCGTTAAGGTGTAGTAGTTTCTTGAATGAATTTCCATTATAATTTTTTGCAACTTCCATTCTAATTTTATGCAACTTTTTTCTATTCAACATCATTTTTATTTAATTTCCAATTAAATATATCGTTAAGGTATAGTTGTTTTTTGAATGAACTTCCATTTTTATTTTTATGCAACTTAAATTTTTATTCAATTTTTTTTCTATTCAACTTCCTTTTTTTATTTAATTTCCAAATATATCGTTAAGGTATTCAATTTCCTTTTCTATTCAGCTTCCTTTTTTTTATAATTTCCAAATAGATTGTTAAGGCATAGTGGTTTCTTAAATGAATTTCCATTTTCAATTTTATGCAACTTTCATTTTTTTATTTAATGTCCAAATATATCGTGAAGGCATATTCGTTTCTTGAATGAACTTTCATTTTTATATTTATGCAACTTCCACTTTTATTTTTTTATTCAACTTCCTTTTTTATTCAATTTCCTTTTCTATTCAACTTCCAATTATTATTCAACTTTCATTTTTATTCATTAAGGTATAGTGGTTTCTTGAATGAACTTCCATTATTAATTGAATGAACTTCCATTGTTAATTTTATGCGACTTCCATTTTTATTTTTATTCAACTTCCTTTTCTATTCAATTTCCTTTTCCATTCGACTACCTTTTTCTATTCAACTTCCTTTTTTATTTAATTTCCAAATACATCGTTAAGGTATAGTGGTTTCGTCAATGAACTTCCATTTTAATTTTATGCAACTTCTATTTTTATTTAATTTCCAAAGTGGATCGTTAAGGTATAGTGGTTTCTTGAATGAACTTCCATTTTTATTTTTATTCAACTTCCATTTTTATTTTTATTCAATTTCTATTTTTTTTATTGAACATCAATTTTTTTTTTAATTTCCTTTTCTATTCAACTTACTTTTTATTTAATTTCAATATATATCGTTAAGGTATAGTGGTTTCTATTTTTATTCAATTTCCAATTCAATTTCCATTTTTATTTAAGTTCCAAATAGATCGTTAAGGTATAGTGGTTTCTTGAATGAACTTTTTTTTTCTAATTTTATGCAACTTCCATTTTTATTCAATTTCCTTTTCTATTCGACTTCCTTTTTTATTTAATTTACAAATAGATCATTAAGGTATAGTTGTTTCTTGAATGAAATTCGATTTTAATTATATGCAATTTCCATTTTTATTTTTATTCAACTTCCATTTTTATTTTTGTGCAACGTTCATTTTTAACTTAATTTCCAAATAGATCGTTAAGGCATAGTGATTTCTTGATTGTTAAGGTGTAGTGGTTTCTTTTTTCCTTTTCGATTCAACTTCCTTTTGATTTAATTTCCAAATAGATCGTTAAGGTATAGTGATTTCTTGAATGAACTTCCATTTGTATTCAATTTCCTTTTCTTTTCAACTTCCATTTTTATTCAACTTCCTTTTCTTTCCCACTTCCTTTTTGATTTAATTTCCAAATAGATCGTTAAGGTATAGTGATTTCTTGAATGAACTTCTATTTCTATTCAATTTCCTTTTCTTTTCAACTTCCATTTTTATTCAACTTCCTTTTCTTTTCCACTTCCTTTTTTATTTAATTTCCAAATAGATCGTTAAGGTATAGTGGTTTCTTGAATTCCATTTTTATTCAACTTCCTTTTTTAATTCAACTTCCATTTTTATTTTTATTGAACATCAATTTTTATTTAATTTCCAAATAGATCGTTAAGGTATAGTGATTTTTTGAATGAACTTCCATTTTCAATTTTATGCAACTTCTATTTTTATTTTTATTCAACTTCCTTTTTTTTATTTAATTTCCAAATAGATCGTTAAGGTATAGTGGTTTCCTGAATGAACTTTTCTATTCAACTTCCTTTTTATTTAACTTCCAAATAGATCATTAAGGTATAGTGGTTGTTTGAATGAACTTCCATTTTTATTCAATTTCCTTTTCTATTCAACTTCCATTTTTATTCAATTTCCTTTTTTATTCAACTTCCTTTTCTGTTCAATTCCTTTTTTTATTTAATTTCTAAATAGATCGTTAAGGTATAGTGATTTCTTGAATGAATTTCCATTTTTAATTTTATGCAACTTTCATTTTTATTTTTATGCAACTTCCTTTTTTATTTTTATTCAACTTCCATTTTTATTCAATTTTCTTTTCGATTCAACTTCTTTTTTTATTTAATGTCCAATTAGATTGTTAAGGTATAGTCGTTTCTTGAATGTACTTCCATTGTTAATTTTATGCAACTTCCGTTTCTATTTTTATTCAACTTCCATTTTTATTTAATTTCCTTTTCTATTCAACTTTCATTAAGGTATAGTGGTTTCTTGAATAAACTTCCATTATTAATTTCCAAATAGATCGTTAAGGTATAGTGGTTTCCTGAATGAACTTTTCTATTCAACTTCCTTTTTATTTAACTTCTAAATAGATCGTTAAGGTATAATGGTTTCTTAAATTAACTTCCATTGTAAATTTTATGCAACTTCCATTGTTAATTTTTTGCAACTTCCATTTTTATTTTTATTGAACATCAATTTTTATTTAATTTCCAAATAGATCGTTAAGGTATAGTGCTTTCTTGAATGAACTTCCATTTTCAATTTTCTTCAACTTCCTTTTTATTTTTATTCAACTTCCATTTTTATTCATTTTCCTTTTTGTTAAATTTTTCATTCAATGAACTTCCATTTTTATTTTATTTCCAAATAGATCGTTAAGGTATAGTGGTTTCTTGAATAAACTTCCATTTTTATTTTTATTCAACTACCATTTCTATTCAATTTCCTTTTCCAATCAACTTCCATTTTTATATATTTTCCTTTTCTATTCAACTTCCTTTTTTATTTAATGTCCAAATAGATCGTTAAGGTATAGTGGTTTCTTGAATGAACTTCCATTTTAATTTTATGCAACTTCCATTTTTATTTTTATTCAACTTCAATTTTATTTAATTTCTTTTTCTATTCAACTTCATTTTTTTTTATATTTATTTTTATTCAACTTCAATTTTTATTTAATTTCCAAATAGATCGTTAAGGTATAGTGGTTTCTTGAATGAACTTCCATTGTTAATTTTATGCAACTTCCTTTTTTATTCAATTTCCAAATAGATCGTTAAGGTAAAGTTGTTTCCTGAATGAACTTACATTTTTAATTTTCTACAACTTCCATTTTTATTCAATTTCTTTTTCTATTCAACTTCCTTTTCTATTCAATTTCCTTTTTTATTCAGCATCATTTTCCACTTCTATTCAACTTCCATTTTTATTCATTTTCCTTTTCTATTTAATTTCCAAATAGATCATTAAGGCATAGTGGCTTCCATTTTTATTCAACTTTCATTTTTATTTAATTTCCAAATAGATCGTTAAGGTATAGTGGTTTTTTCAATGAACTTCCATTTTTAATTTTATGAACTTCCATTTTTATTTTTATTCAATTTCTATTTTTATTAAATTTCCTTTTTCTATTCAATTTCATTTTTTATTTAATTTCCAAATAGATCGTTAATGTATAGTGGTTTCCTGAATGAACTTCCATTTGTATTCAATTTCCTTTTCTTGAATGAACTTCCATTGTTAATTTTATACAACTTCCATTTTTATTTTTATTCAACTTCCATTTTTATTTATTTTCCTTTTCTATTCAACTTCCTTTTTTTATTTAATTTCCAAATAGATCGTTAAGGTATAGTGGTTTCCTTGAATGAACTTTCATTTTTATTCAACTTCCTTTTCTATTGAACTTCCTTTTTTATTTAATTTCCTTTTCTATTCAATTTTCTTTTTTATTTAATTTCCAAATAGATCGTTAAGGTATAGTGGTTTCTTGAATGAACTTCCATTTTTATTTTTATTCATCTTCCATTTGTATTTTTATTCAACTTTCAATTTTATTCAATTTCCTTTTCAGTTCAACTTCCATTTTTATTTAATTTCCAAATAGATCGTTAAGGTATAGTGGTTTATTGAATGAACGTATAGTGGTATCTTGAATGAACTTCTATTGTTAATTTTATTCAACCTCCATTTTTATTTTTATTCAACTTCCATTTGTATTCAATTTCCTTTTCAATTCAATTTCTTTTTTTATTTAATGTCCAAATAGATCGTTAAGGTATAGTGATTTGTTGAATGAACTTCCTTTTCTATTCAATTTTCTTTTTTATTTAAGTTCCATTTTTATTTATTTTCTAAATAGATTGTTAAGGTATAGTGGTTTCTTGAATGAACTTCCATTTTTAATTGTATTCAATTTCCATTTTTATTTAATTTCCAAATAGATCGTTAAGGCATAGTGGTTTCCTAAATGAACTTCCATTTTCAATTTTATGCAATTTTCACATTTTTAATTTTATGCAACTTTTATTGTTAATTTTATGCAACTTCCATTTTCATTTTTATTCAACTTCTATTTTTATTCAATTTTCTTTTTCTATTCATTCAATAAATCGCTATGCCAATAGATCGTTAAGGCATAGTGATTTATTGAATGAATATAAAAAGAAAATTGAATAAAAATAGAAGTTGAATAAAAATGAAAATGGAAGTTGCATAAAATTAACAATAAAAATTCATTCAAGAAACCACTATACCAAAAAGATCCATCTGCAAATTAAATAAAAATGGAAGTTGAATAGAAAAAGAAATTGAATAAAAATGGAAGTTGAATAAAAATAAAAATGGAAGTTGCATAAAATTAACAATGGAAGTTTATTCAAAAAACCACCATACCTTAACGATCTATTTAGAAATTAAAAAACAAGGAAGAAAATTGAATAAAAATGGAAGTTGATTAAAAATAAATACGGAAGTTGCATAAAATTAAAAATGGAAATCCATTCAAGGAACCACTATACCTTAACGATCTATTTGGGAATTAAATAAAAAATGAAGTGGAATGGAACCTTTTCTATTCAACTTTTTTTTTTTAATTTAATTTCCAAATAGATCGTTAAGATCTTGAATGAACTTTCATTTTTAATTTTATGCAACTTCCATTTTTATTTTTATTCAACTTCCATTTTTATTCAATTTCTTTTTTTATTCACCTTCCATTTTTATTGAACAAAATTGGAAGTCGAATAGAAAAGAAAATTGAATAAAAATTGATGTTCAATAAAAATAAAAATGGAAGTTCCATAAAATTAAAAATGGAAAACCATTCAAGATACCACTATACCTTAACGATCTATTTGGAAATTAAAGAAACCACTATGCCTTAACGATCTATTTGAAAATTAAATAAAAAAGGAAGTGGAATGGAAACCACTGTACCTTAACGATCTATTTAGAAATTAAACAAAAAAGAAAGTTGAATAGAAAAAGAAATTGAATAAAAATGGAAGTTGCATAAAATTAAAAATGGAAGTTCATTCAAGAAACCACTATACCTTAACAATCTATTTGGAAAATAAACAAAAAAGGAAGTTGAATGGAAAAGGAAATTGAATAGAAAAGGAAATTGAATAAAAATAAAAATAAAAGTTACATGAAATTTAAAATGGAAGTTCATTGAAGAAACCACTATATCTTAACAATTTATTTGGAAGTTAAATAAAAAAGAAGTTGAATAAAAATAAAAATGGACGTTCATTCAAGAAACCACCATACCTTAACGATCTAGTGGTTTCTTCAATGAACTTTTATTGCTAATTTTATGCAACTTCCACTTTTATTTTTATTCAACTTCCATTTTTTATTCAATTTGCAGATGGATCTTTTTGGTATAGTGGTTTCTTGAATGAACTTCAATTTCTTTTTCTATTCAATTTCCTTTTTTATTTAATTTCTAAATAGATCGCTAAGGCATAGTGGTTTCTTAACTATCTATTTAGAAATTAAATACAAATGGAAGTGCATTTAATTGGAAGTTGAATAAAAATAAAAATGGAAGTTGCATAAAAAAAACCACTATACCACTATAAAAATGGAAGTTCATTGAAGAAAAAAATATACCTTAACGATCTATTTTGAAATTAAATAAAAAAGGAAGTTGAATAGAAAAGAAAATTGAATAAAAAAGGAAGTTGAATAGAAATGGAAGTTCATTCAAGAAATCACTATACCTTAACAATCTATTTGGAAGTTAAATAAAAAAGAAAGTTGAATAGAAAGGAAATTGAATAAAAATGGATGTTGAATAAAAATAAAAATGGAAGTTCATTCAAGAAACCACTACACCTTAACAATCTATTTGGAAATTAAATTTTAAAAAAAAAGTTGAATAGAGAAGTAAATTGAATAAAAATTGGAGTTGAATAGAAATGGAAATGGAAGTTGCATAAAATTAACAATGAAAGTTCATTCAAGAAACCACTATACCTTAACGATCTATTTAGAAATTAAATAAAAAAATAAGTTGAATAGAAAAGGAAATTGAATAAAAAAGGAAGTGGAAGTTGTAGAAAATTAACACTGGAAGTTCATTCAAAAAATCACTATATCTTAACGATTTATTTAGAAATTAAATAAAAAAGGAACTTGAATAAAAAAGGAAATTGAATAGAAAAGGAAATTGAATAAAAATAAAAATGGAAGTTGCATAAAATTAAAAATGGAAGTTGTAGAGAAATAAAAATGAAAGTAGCATAAAATTAAAATGGAAGTTCATTCACGAAACGACTATACCTTAACGATCTATTTAGAAATTAAATAAAAAAGTAAGTCGAATGGAAAAGAAAATTGAATAAAAATGGAAGTTGAACAAACATAAAAATGGAAGTTCAATCAAGAAACCACTATACCTTAACGATCTAGTTGGAAATTAAATAAAAAAGCAAGTTGAATCGAAAAGGAAATTGAATAAAAATGGAAGTTGCATAAAAATACAAATGGAAGTTGCATAAAAAAGTTCCTTTTTTATTTGGAAACTAAATAAAAATAAAAGTGAAAGTTGCATAAAAGTAAAAATGGAAGTTCATTGAAGAAACTACTATACTTTAACGATCTATTTGGAAATTAAATAAATAAGGAAGTTGAATAAAATTAACAATGGAAGTTCATTCAAGAAATCACTATACCTTAACGATCTATTTAGAAATTAAATAAAAAATGAAGTCGAATAGAAAAGGAAGTTGAATAAAAATGGAAGTTGAATAAAAATAACCATTATAAGTTCATTCAAGAAACCACTATACCTTAACGATCTATTTGAAAATTGAATAAAAATGGTAGTTTTCTAAAATTAAAAATGGAAGTTCATTCAAGAAACCACATTTTTATTTTTATTCAACTTCCATTTTTATTCAATTTTCTTTTCTATTCGACTTCCATTTGAATTTAATTTCTAAATAGATCGTTAAGGTATAGTGGTTTCTTAAATGAACTTCCATTTTAAATTTATGCAACTTCCGTATTTATTTTTATTCAACTTCCTTTTTATTCAATATCCAAATAGATCGTTAAGGTATTGTGGTTTTTTGAATGAACTTCCATTTTCAATTTTGATGCAACTTCCATTTTTATTCAACTTCCTTTTCTATTCAACTTCCTTTTTATTTAATTTCCAAATAGATCGTTAAGGCATAGTGGTTTCTTGAATGAAGTTTTATTGTTAATTTTATGCAACTTCCATTTTTATTTTTATTCAACTTCCATTTTTATTAAATTTCCAAATAGATCGTTAAGGTATAGTTGTTTCTTAAATGAACTTCCGTTTTAAATTTCATGCACCTTTCATTTTTATTTTTATTCAACTTCCATTTTTATTCAATTTCCTTTTCTATTCGACTTCCATTTTAATTTAATTTCTAAATAGATCGTTAAGGTATAGTGGTTTTTTTGAATAAACTTCCACTTTAAATTTATGCAACTTCCGTATTTATTTCTATTCAACTTCCTTTTTATTAAACTTCCAAATAGATCGTTAAGGTATAGTGGTTTTTTGAATGAACTTTCATTTTCAATTTTGATGCAACTTCCATTTTTATTCAACTTCCTTTTTATTTAATTTCCAAATAGATGGTTAAGGCATAGTGGTTTCTTGAATGAAGTTTCATTGTTAATTTTATGCAACTTCCATTTTTATTTTTATTCAACTTCCATTTTTATTAAATTTCCAAATAGATCGTTAAGGTGTAGTTGTTTCTTGAATGAACTTCCGTTTTAAATTTCATGCAACTTTCATTTTTATTTTTATTCAACTTCCATTTTTATTCAATTTCCTTTTCTATTCGACTTCCATTTTAATTTAATTTCTAAATAGATCGTTAAGGTATAGTGGTTACTTGAATGAACTTCCGTTTTTATTCAATTTTCTTTTCTATTCAACTTCCTTTTTATTTAATTTCCAAATAGATCATTAAGGTATAGTGGTTTCTTGAATGAACTTCCATTATTAATTTTATGCAATTTCCATTTTTATTTTTATTCAACTTAAATTTTTATTCAATTTCCTTTTCTATTCAATTCCTTTTTGATTTAATTTCCAAATAGATCGTTAAGGCATAGTCGTTTCTTGAATGAATTTCCATTTTTACTTTTTTTTCAACTTCCATTTCTATTCAATTTCCTTTTCTATTCCACTTCCTTTTTATTTAATTTTCTTTTCTATTCAACATCATTTTTTATTTAATTTCCAAATAGATCGTTAAGGTATAATGGTTTCTTGAATGAACTTCCATTGTTAATTTTATGCAACTTCCATTTTTATTTTTATTAAATTTCCTTTTCGATTCAACTTCTTTTTTTATTTAATTTCCAAATAGATCGTTAAGGCATAGTGATTTCTTGAATGAACTTCCATTTTCAATTTTATGCAACTTCCATTTTTAAGTTTATTCTACTTCCATTTTTATTTAATTTCTAAATAGATCGTTAAGGTATAGTCGTTCTTGCTAATTTTATGCAACTTTCATTTTTTATTTTTATTCAACTTCCATTTTATTTTCTTATTTCTTTTATTTTACAGAATTTAATTTTCTGTCTGGAATTAATTTGGTTAAATAAAATTTAAAATGGAAGTTGAATAGAAAAGGAAAAAGAAGTTGAATAAAAAAAGAAATTGAATAAAATGGAAATTGAATAGAAAAAGAAATTGAATAAAAATGGAATAGAAAAGAAAATTGAATAAAAATGGAAGGTATAGTGGTTTCTCGAATAAACTTCCATTGTTAATTTTATGTAACTTCCATTTTTAATTTTCTACAACTTTCATTTTTATTTTTATTCAATTTCCTTTTCTATTCAACTATACCTTAACGATCTATTTGGAAATTAAAGAAAAAAGGAATTGGAATAGAAAAGAAAATTGAATAAAAATGGAAGTTGCATAAAAGTAAAAATGGAAGTTCCATTGTTAAATTTATGCAAAGGAAGTGGAATAGAAAATAAAATAAAATTAAAAATGGAAGTTCATTCAAGAAATCACTATACCCTAACGATCTATTTGGCAATTAAATAAAAAATGAAGTTGAATAGAAAAGGAAGTTGAATAAAAATAAATATGGAAGTTGCATAAAATTAAAAATGGAAGTTGCATAAAATTAAATAAAAATGGAAGTTGAATGGAAAAGGAAATTGAATAAAAATGCCGAATAGATCGTTAAGGCATGGTGGTTTCTCGAATGAATTTTTATTGTTAAT
The DNA here is from genome assembly GCA_036172215.1 of Camellia granthamiana. NCBI lineage: Eukaryota > Viridiplantae > Streptophyta > Magnoliopsida > Ericales > Theaceae > Camellia > Camellia granthamiana. Next base: position 66,320 of record JAXFYN010000904.1, read on the forward strand.
TTTATGCAACTTCCATTTTTATTTTCATTCAACTTCTATTTTTATTCAATTTCTTTTTCTATTTAACATCATTTTGAATAGAAAAGAAAAGTTGAATAGAAAAAGAAATTGAATACAAATGGAAGTGGCATAAAATTAAAAATGAAAGTTTATTCAAGAAACCACTATACCTTAACGATCTATTTAGAAATTAAATAAAAAAGGAAGTCGAATGGAAAAGAAAATTGAATAAAATGGAAGTTGAATAGAAAAAGAAATTAAATAAAAATGGAAGTTGAATAGAAAAGAAAATTTAATAAAAATGAAAGGTACAGTGGTTTCTCGAATAAACTTCCATTGTTAATTTTATGCAACTTCCATTTTTAATTTTCTACAACTTTCATTTTTATTTTTATTCAATTTCCTTTTCTATTCAACTATACCTTAACGATCTATTTGGAAATTAAAGAAAAAAGGAATTGGAATAGAAAAGAAAATTGAATAAAAATGGAAGTTGCATAAAAGTAAAAATGGAAGTTCCATTTTTAAATTTATGCAAAGGAAGTGGAATAGAAAATAAAATAAAATTAAAAATGGAAGTTCATTCAAGAAATCACTATACCCTAACGATCTATTTGGCAATTAAATAAAAAATGAAGTTGAATACAAAAGGAAGTTGAATAAAAATAAATATGGAAGTTGCATAAAATTAAAAATGGAAGTTGCATAAAATTAAATAAAAATGGAAGTTGAATGGAAAAGGAAACTGAATAAAAATGCCGAATAGATCGTTAAGGCATGGCGGTTTCTCGAATGAATTTTTATTGTTAATTTTATGCAACTTCCATTTTTATTTTCATTCAACTTCTATTTTTATTCAATTTCTTTTTCTATTTAACATCATTTTGAATAGAAAAGAAAAGTTGAATAGAAAAAGAAATTGAATACAAATGGAAGTGGCATAAAATTAAAAATGAAAGTTTATTCAAGAAACCACTATACCTTAACGATCTATTTAGAAATTAAATAAAAAAGGAAGTCGAATGGAAAAGAAAATTGAATAAAATGGAAGTTGAATAGAAAAAGAAATTAAATAAAAATGGAAGTTGAATAGAAAAGAAAATTTAATAAAAATGAAAGGTACAGTGGTTTCTCGAATAAACTTCCATTGTTAATTTTATGCAACTTCCATTTTTAATTTTCTACAACTTTCATTTTTATTTTTATTCAATTTCCTTTTCTATTCAACTATACCTTAACGATCTATTTGGAAATTAAAGAAAAAAGGAATTGGAATAGAAAAGAAAATTGAATAAAAATGGAAGTTGCATAAAAGTAAAAATGGAAGTTCCATTGTTAAATTTATGCAAAGGAAGTGGAATAGAAAATAAAATAAAATTAAAAATGGAAGTTCATTCAAGAAATCACTATACCCTAACGATCTATTTGGCAATTAAATAAAAAATGAAGTTGAATAGAAAAGGAAGTTGAATAAAAATAAATATGGAAGTTGCATAAAATTAAAAATGGAAGTTGCATAAAATTAAATAAAAATGGAAGTTGAATGGAAAAGGAAATTGAATAAAAATGCCGAATAGATCGTTAAGGCATGGTGGTTTCTCGAATGAATTTTTATTGTTAATTTTATGCAACTTCCATTTTTATTTTCATTCAACTTCTATTTTTATTCAATTTCTTTTTCTATTTAACATCATTTTGAATAGAAAAGAAAAGTTGAATAGAAAAAGAAATTGAATACAAATGGAAGTGGCATAAAATTAAAAATGAAAGTTTATTCAAGAAACCACTATACCTTAACGATCTATTTAGAAATTAAATAAAAAAGGAAGTCGAATGGAAAAGAAAATTGAATAAAATGGAAGTTGAATAGAAAAAGAAATTAAATAAAAATGGAAGTTGAATAGAAAAGAAAATTTAATAAAAATGAAAGGTACTGTGGTTTCTCGAATAAACTTCCATTGTTAATTTTATGCAACTTCCATTTTTAATTTTCTACAACTTTCATTTTTATTTTTATTCAATTTCCTTTTCTATTCAACTATACCTTAACGATCTATTTGGAAATTAAAGAAAAAAGGAATTGGAATAGAAAAGAAAATTGAATAAAAATGGAAGTTGCATAAAAGTAAAAATGGAAGTTCCATTGTTAAATTTATGCAAAGGAAGTGGAATAGAAAATAAAATAAAATTAAAAATGGAAGTTCATTCAAGAAATCACTATACCCTAACGATCTATTTGGCAATTAAATAAAAAATGAAGTTGAATAGAAAAGGAAGTTGAATAAAAATAAATATGGAAGTTGCATAAAATTAAAAATGGAAGTTGCATAAAATTAAATAAAAATGGAAGTTGAATGGAAAAGGAAACTGAATAAAAATGCCGAATAGATCGTTAAGGCATGGTGGTTTCTCGAATGAATTTTTATTGTTAATTTTATGCAACTTCCATTTTTATTTTCATTCAACTTCTATTTTTATTCAATTTCTTTTTCTATTTAACATCATTTTGAATAGAAAAGAAAAGTTGAATAGAAAAAGAAATTGAATACAAATGGAAGTGGCATAAAATTAAAAATGAAAGTTTATTCAAGAAACCACTATACCTTAACGATCTATTTAGAAATTAAATAAAAAAGGAAGTCGAATGGAAAAGAAAATTGAATAAAATGGAAGTTGAATAGAAAAAGAAATTAAATAAAAATGGAAGTTGAATAGAAAAGAAAATTTAATAAAAATGAAAGGTACAGTGGTTTCTCGAATAAACTTCCATTGTTAATTTTATGCAACTTCCATTTTTAATTTTCTACAACTTTCATTTTTATTTTTATTCAATTTCCTTTTCTATTCAACTATACCTTAACGATCTATTTGGAAATTAAAGAAAAAAGGAATTGGAATAGAAAAGAAAATTGAATAAAAATGGAAGTTGCATAAAAGTAAAAATGGAAGTTCCATTTTTAAATTTATGCAAAGGAAGTGGAATAGAAAATAAAATAAAATTAAAAATGGAAGTTCATTCAAGAAATCACTATACCCTAACGATCTATTTGGCAATTAAATAAAAAATGAAGTTGAATACAAAAGGAAGTTGAATAAAAATAAATATGGAAGTTGCATAAAATTAAAAATGGAAGTTGCATAAAATTAAATAAAAATGGAAGTTGAATGGAAAAGGAAACTGAATAAAAATGCCGAATAGATCGTTAAGGCATGGCGGTTTCTCGAATGAATTTTTATTGTTAATTTTATGCAACTTCCATTTTTATTTTCATTCAACTTCTATTTTTATTCAATTTCTTTTTCTATTTAACATCATTTTGAATAGAAAAGAAAAGTTGAATAGAAAAAGAAATTGAATACAAATGGAAGTGGCATAAAATTAAAAATGAAAGTTTATTCAAGAAACCACTATACCTTAACGATCTATTTAGAAATTAAATAAAAAAGGAAGTCGAATGGAAAAGAAAATTGAATAAAATGGAAGTTGAATAGAAAAAGAAATTAAATAAAAATGGAAGTTGAATAGAAAAGAAAATTTAATAAAAATGAAAGGTACAGTGGTTTCTCGAATAAACTTCCATTGTTAATTTTATGCAACTTCCATTTTTAATTTTCTACAACTTTCATTTTTATTTTTATTCAATTTCCTTTTCTATTCAACTATACCTTAACGATCTATTTGGAAATTAAAGAAAAAAGGAATTGGAATAGAAAAGAAAATTGAATAAAAATGGAAGTTGCATAAAAGTAAAAATGGAAGTTCCATTGTTAAATTTATGCAAAGGAAGTGGAATAGAAAATAAAATAAAATTAAAAATGGAAGTTCATTCAAGAAATCACTATACCCTAACGATCTATTTGGCAATTAAATAAAAAATGAAGTTGAATAGAAAAGGAAGTTGAATAAAAATAAATATGGAAGTTGCATAAAATTAAAAATGGAAGTTGCATAAAATTAAATAAAAATGGAAGTTGAATGGAAAAGGAAACTGAATAAAAATGCCGAATAGATCGTTAAGGCATGGTGGTTTCTCGAATGAATTTTTATTGTTAATTTTATGCAACTTCCATTTTTATTTTCATTCAACTTCTATTTTTATTCAATTTCTTTTTCTATTTAACATCATTTTGAATAGAAAAGAAAAGTTGAATAGAAAAAGAAATTGAATACAAATGGAAGTGGCATAAAATTAAAAATGAAAGTTTATTCAAGAAACCACTATACCTTAACGATCTATTTAGAAATTAAATAAAAAAGGAAGTCGAATGGAAAAGAAAATTGAATAAAATGGAAGTTGAATAGAAAAAGAAATTAAATAAAAATGGAAGTTGAATAGAAAAGAAAATTTAATAAAAATGAAAGGTACAGTGGTTTCTCGAATAAACTTCCATTGTTAATTTTATGCAACTTCCATTTTTAATTTTCTACAACTTTCATTTTTATTTTTATTCAATTTCCTTTTCTATTCAACTATACCTTAACGATCTATTTGGAAATTAAAGAAAAAAGGAATTGGAATAGAAAAGAAAATTGAATAAAAATGGAAGTTGCATAAAAGTAAAAATGGAAGTTCCATTGTTAAATTTATGCAAAGGAAGTGGAATAGAAAATAAAATAAAATTAAAAATGGAAGTTCATTCAAGAAATCACTATACCCTAACGATCTATTTGGCAATTAAATAAAAAATGAAGTTGAATAGAAAAGGAAGTTGAATAAAAATAAATATGGAAGTTGCATAAAATTAAAAATGGAAGTTGCATAAAATTAAATAAAAATGGAAGTTGAATGGAAAAGGAAACTGAATAAAAATGCCGAATAGATCGTTAAGGCATGGTGGTTTCTCGAATGAATTTTTATTGTTAATTTTATGCAACATCCATTTTTATTTTCATTCAACTTCTATTTTTATTCAATTTCTTTTTCTATTTAACATCATTTTGAATAGAAAAGAAAAGTTGAATAGAAAAAGAAATTGAATACAAATGGAAGTGGCATAAAATTAAAAATGAAAGTTTATTCAAGAAACCACTATACCTTAACGATCTATTTAGAAATTAAATAAAAAAGGAAGTCGAATGGAAAAGAAAATTGAATAAAATGGAAGTTGAATAGAAAAAGAAATTAAATAAAAATGGAAGTTGAATAGAAAAGAAAATTTAATAAAAATGAAAGGTACAGTGGTTTCTCGAATAAACTTCCATTGTTAATTTTATGCAACTTCCATTTTTAATTTTCTACAACTTTCATTTTTATTTTTATTCAATTTCCTTTTCTATTCAACTATACCTTAACGATCTATTTGGAAATTAAAGAAAAAAGGAATTGGAATAGAAAAGAAAATTGAATAAAAATGGAAGTTGCATAAAAGTAAAAATGGAAGTTCCATTGTTAAATTTATGCAAAGGAAGTGGAATAGAAAATAAAATAAAATTAAAAATGGAAGTTCATTCAAGAAATCACTATACCCTAACGATCTATTTGGCAATTAAATAAAAAATGAAGTTGAATAGAAAAGGAAGTTGAATAAAAATAAATATGGAAGTTGCATAAAATTAAAAATGGAAGTTGCATAAAATTAAATAAAAATGGAAGTTGAATGGAAAAGGAAATTGAATAAAAATGCCGAATAGATCGTTAAGGCATGGTGGTTTCTCGAATGAATTTTTATTGTTAATTTTATGCAACTTCCATTTTTATTTTCATTCAACTTCTATTTTTATTCAATTTCTTTTTCTATTTAACATCATTTTGAATAGAAAAGAAAAGTTGAATAGAAAAAGAAATTGAATACAAATGGAAGTGGCATAAAATTAAAAATGAAAGTTTATTCAAGAAACCACTATACCTTAACGATCTATTTAGAAATTAAATAAAAAAGGAAGTCGAATGGAAAAGAAAATTGAATAAAATGGAAGTTGAATAGAAAAAGAAATTAAATAAAAATGGAAGTTGAATAGAAAAGAAAATTTAATAAAAATGAAAGGTACTGTGGTTTCTCGAATAAACTTCCATTGTTAATTTTATGCAACTTCCATTTTTAATTTTCTACAACTTTCATTTTTATTTTTATTCAATTTCCTTTTCTATTCAACTATACCTTAACGATCTATTTGGAAATTAAAGAAAAAAGGAATTGGAATAGAAAAGAAAATTGAATAAAAATGGAAGTTGCATAAAAGTAAAAATGGAAGTTCCATTGTTAAATTTATGCAAAGGAAGTGGAATAGAAAATAAAATAAAATTAAAAATGGAAGTTCATTCAAGAAATCACTATACCCTAACGATCTATTTGGCAATTAAATAAAAAATGAAGTTGAATAGAAAAGGAAGTTGAATAAAAATAAATATGGAAGTTGCATAAAATTAAAAATGGAAGTTGCATAAAATTAAATAAAAATGGAAGTTGAATGGAAAAGGAAATTGAATAAAAATGCCGAATAGATCGTTAAGGCATGGTGGTTTCTCGAATGAATTTTTATTGTTAATTTTATGCAACTTCCATTTTTATTTTCATTCAACTTCTATTTTTATTCAATTTCTTTTTCTATTTAACATCATTTTGAATAGAAAAGAAAAGTTGAATAGAAAAAGAAATTGAATACAAATGGAAGTGGCATAAAATTAAAAATGAAAGTTTATTCAAGAAACCACTATACCTTAACGATCTATTTAGAAATTAAATAAAAAAGGAAGTCGAATGGAAAAGAAAATTGAATAAAATGGAAGTTGAATAGAAAAAGAAATTAAATAAAAATGGAAGTTGAATAGAAAAGAAAATTTAATAAAAATGAAAGGTACAGTGGTTTCTCGAATAAACTTCCATTGTTAATTTTATGCAACTTCCATTTTTAATTTTCTACAACTTTCATTTTTATTTTTATTCAATTTCCTTTTCTATTCAACTATACCTTAACGATCTATTTGGAAATTAAAGAAAAAAGGAATTGGAATAGAAAAGAAAATTGAATAAAAATGGAAGTTGCATAAAAGTAAAAATGGAAGTTCCATTTTTAAATTTATGCAAAGGAAGTGGAATAGAAAATAAAATAAAATTAAAAATGGAAGTTCATTCAAGAAATCACTATACCCTAACGATCTATTTGGCAATTAAATAAAAAATGAAGTTGAATACAAAAGGAAGTTGAATAAAAATAAATATGGAAGTTGCATAAAATTAAAAATGGAAGTTGCATAAAATTAAATAAAAATGGAAGTTGAATGGAAAAGGAAACTGAATAAAAATGCCGAATAGATCGTTAAGGCATGGCGGTTTCTCGAATGAATTTTTATTGTTAATTTTATGCAACTTCCATTTTTATTTTCATTCAACTTCTATTTTTATTCAATTTCTTTTTCTATTTAACATCATTTTGAATAGAAAAGAAAAGTTGAATAGAAAAAGAAATTGAATACAAATGGAAGTGGCATAAAATTAAAAATGAAAGTTTATTCAAGAAACCACTATACCTTAACGATCTATTTAGAAATTAAATAAAAAAGGAAGTCGAATGGAAAAGAAAATTGAATAAAATGGAAGTTGAATAGAAAAAGAAATTAAATAAAAATGGAAGTTGAATAGAAAAGAAAATTTAATAAAAATGAAAGGTACAGTGGTTTCTCGAATAAACTTCCATTGTTAATTTTATGCAACTTCCATTTTTAATTTTCTACAACTTTCATTTTTATTTTTATTCAATTTCCTTTTCTATTCAACTATACCTTAACGATCTATTTGGAAATTAAAGAAAAAAGGAATTGGAATAGAAAAGAAAATTGAATAAAAATGGAAGTTGCATAAAAGTAAAAATGGAAGTTCCATTTTTAAATTTATGCAAAGGAAGTGGAATAGAAAATAAAATAAAATTAAAAATGGAAGTTCATTCAAGAAATCACTATACCCTAACGATCTATTTGGCAATTAAATAAAAAATGAAGTTGAATAGAAAAGGAAGTTGAATAAAAATAAATATGGAAGTTGCATAAAATTAAAAATGGAAGTTGCATAAAATTAAATAAAAATGGAAGTTGAATGGAAAAGGAAACTGAATAAAAATGCCGAATAGATCGTTAAGGCATGGTGGTTTCTCGAATGAATTTTTATTGTTAATTTTATGCAACTTCCATTTTTATTTTCATTCAACTTCTATTTTTATTCAATTTCTTTTTCTATTTAACATCATTTTGAATAGAAAAGAAAAGTTGAATAGAAAAAGAAATTGAATACAAATGGAAGTGGCATAAAATTAAAAATGAAAGTTTATTCAAGAAACCACTATACCTTAACGATCTATTTAGAAATTAAATAAAAAAGGAAGTCGAATGGAAAAGAAAATTGAATAAAATGGAAGTTGAATAGAAAAAGAAATTAAATAAAAATGGAAGTTGAATAGAAAAGAAAATTTAATAAAAATGAAAGGTACAGTGGTTTCTCGAATAAACTTCCATTGTTAATTTTATGCAACTTCCATTTTTAATTTTCTACAACTTTCATTTTTATTTTTATTCAATTTCCTTTTCTATTCAACTATACCTTAACGATCTATTTGGAAATTAAAGAAAAAAGGAATTGGAATAGAAAAGAAAATTGAATAAAAATGGAAGTTGCATAAAAGTAAAAATGGAAGTTCCATTGTTAAATTTATGCAAAGGAAGTGGAATAGAAAATAAAATAAAATTAAAAATGGAAGTTCATTCAAGAAATCACTATACCCTAACGATCTATTTGGCAATTAAATAAAAAATGAAGTTGAATAGAAAAGGAAGTTGAATAAAAATAAATATGGAAGTTGCATAAAATTAAAAATGGAAGTTGCATAAAATTAAATAAAAATGGAAGTTGAATGGAAAAGGAAACTGAATAAAAATGCCGAATAGATCGTTAAGGCATGGTGGTTTCTCGAATGAATTTTTATTGTTAATTTTATGCAACTTCCATTTTTATTTTCATTCAACTTCTATTTTTATTCAATTTCTTTTTCTATTTAACATCATTTTGAATAGAAAAGAAAAGTTGAATAGAAAAAGAAATTGAATACAAATGGAAGTGGCATAAAATTAAAAATGAAAGTTTATTCAAGAAACCACTATACCTTAACGATCTATTTAGAAATTAAATAAAAAAGGAAGTCGAATGGAAAAGAAAATTGAATAAAATGGAAGTTGAATAGAAAAAGAAATTAAATAAAAATGGAAGTTGAATAGAAAAGAAAATTTAATAAAAATGAAAGGTACTGTGGTTTCTCGAATAAACTTCCATTGTTAATTTTATGCAACTTCCATTTTTAATTTTCTACAACTTTCATTTTTATTTTTATTCAATTTCCTTTTCTATTCAACTATACCTTAACGATCTATTTGGAAATTAAAGAAAAAAGGAATTGGAATAGAAAAGAAAATTGAATAAAAATGGAAGTTGCATAAAAGTAAAAATGGAAGTTCCATTGTTAAATTTATGCAAAGGAAGTGGAATAGAAAATAAAATAAAATTAAAAATGGAAGTTCATTCAAGAAATCACTATACCCTAACGATCTATTTGGCAATTAAATAAAAAATGAAGTTGAATAGAAAAGGAAGTTGAATAAAAATAAATATGGAAGTTGCATAAAATTAAAAATGGAAGTTGCATAAAATTAAATAAAAATGGAAGTTGAATGGAAAAGGAAATTGAATAAAAATGCCGAATAGATCGTTAAGGCATGGTGGTTTCTCGAATGAATTTTTATTGTTAATTTTATGCAACTTCCATTTTTATTTTCATTCAACTTCTATTTTTATTCAATTTCTTTTTCTATTTAACATCATTTTGAATAGAAAAGAAAAGTTGAATAGAAAAAGAAATTGAATACAAATGGAAGTGGCATAAAATTAAAAATGAAAGTTTATTCAAGAAACCACTATACCTTAACGATCTATTTAGAAATTAAATAAAAAAGGAAGTCGAATGGAAAAGAAAATTGAATAAAATGGAAGTTGAATAGAAAAAGAAATTAAATAAAAATGGAAGTTGAATAGAAAAGAAAATTTAATAAAAATGAAAGGTACAGTGGTTTCTCGAATAAACTTCCATTGTTAATTTTATGCAACTTCCATTTTTAATTTTCTACAACTTTCATTTTTATTTTTATTCAATTTCCTTTTCTATTCAACTATACCTTAACGATCTATTTGGAAATTAAAGAAAAAAGGAATTGGAATAGAAAAGAAAATTGAATAAAAATGGAAGTTGCATAAAAGTAAAAATGGAAGTTCCATTTTTAAATTTATGCAAAGGAAGTGGAATAGAAAATAAAATAAAATTAAAAATGGAAGTTCATTCAAGAAATCACTATACCCTAACGATCTATTTGGCAATTAAATAAAAAATGAAGTTGAATACAAAAGGAAGTTGAATAAAAATAAATATGGAAGTTGCATAAAATTAAAAATGGAAGTTGCATAAAATTAAATAAAAATGGAAGTTGAATGGAAAAGGAAACTGAATAAAAATGCCGAATAGATCGTTAAGGCATGGCGGTTTCTCGAATGAATTTTTATTGTTAATTTTATGCAACTTCCATTTTTATTTTCATTCAACTTCTATTTTTATTCAATTTCTTTTTCTATTTAACATCATTTTGAATAGAAAAGAAAAGTTGAATAGAAAAAGAAATTGAATACAAATGGAAGTGGCATAAAATTAAAAATGAAAGTTTATTCAAGAAACCACTATACCTTAACGATCTATTTAGAAATTAAATAAAAAAGGAAGTCGAATGGAAAAGAAAATTGAATAAAATGGAAGTTGAATAGAAAAAGAAATTAAATAAAAATGGAAGTTGAATAGAAAAGAAAATTTAATAAAAATGAAAGGTACAGTGGTTTCTCGAATAAACTTCCATTGTTAATTTTATGCAACTTCCATTTTTAATTTTCTACAACTTTCATTTTTATTTTTATTCAATTTCCTTTTCTATTCAACTATACCTTAACGATCTATTTGGAAATTAAAGAAAAAAGGAATTGGAATAGAAAAGAAAATTGAATAAAAATGGAAGTTGCATAAAAGTAAAAATGGAAGTTCCATTTTTAAATTTATGCAAAGGAAGTGGAATAGAAAATAAAATAAAATTAAAAATGGAAGTTCATTCAAGAAATCACTATACCCTAACGATCTATTTGGCAATTAAATAAAAAATGAAGTTGAATAGAAAAGGAAGTTGAATAAAAATAAATATGGAAGTTGCATAAAATTAAAAATGGAAGTTGCATAAAATTAAATAAAAATGGAAGTTGAATGGAAAAGGAAACTGAATAAAAATGCCGAATAGATCGTTAAGGCATGGTGGTTTCTCGAATGAATTTTTATTGTTAATTTTATGCAACTTCCATTTTTATTTTCATTCAACTTCTATTTTTATTCAATTTCTTTTTCTATTTAACATCATTTTGAATAGAAAAGAAAAGTTGAATAGAAAAAGAAATTGAATACAAATGGAAGTGGCATAAAATTAAAAATGAAAGTTTATTCAAGAAACCACTATACCTTAACGATCTATTTAGAAATTAAATAAAAAAGGAAGTCGAATGGAAAAGAAAATTGAATAAAATGGAAGTTGAATAGAAAAAGAAATTAAATAAAAATGGAAGTTGAATAGAAAAGAAAATTTAATAAAAATGAAAGGTACAGTGGTTTCTCGAATAAACTTCCATTGTTAATTTTATGCAACTTCCATTTTTAATTTTCTACAACTTTCATTTTTATTTTTATTCAATTTCCTTTTCTATTCAACTATACCTTAACGATCTATTTGGAAATTAAAGAAAAAAGGAATTGGAATAGAAAAGAAAATTGAATAAAAATGGAAGTTGCATAAAAGTAAAAATGGAAGTTCCATTGTTAAATTTATGCAAAGGAAGTGGAATAGAAAATAAAATAAAATTAAAAATGGAAGTTCATTCAAGAAATCACTATACCCTAACGATCTATTTGGCAATTAAATAAAAAATGAAGTTGAATAGAAAAGGAAGTTGAATAAAAATAAATATGGAAGTTGCATAAAATTAAAAATGGAAGTTGCATAAAATTAAATAAAAATGGAAGTTGAATGGAAAAGGAAACTGAATAAAAATGCCGAATAGATCGTTAAGGCATGGTGGTTTCTCGAATGAATTTTTATTGTTAATTTTATGCAACTTCCATTTTTATTTTCATTCAACTTCTATTTTTATTCAATTTCTTTTTCTATTTAACATCATTTTGAATAGAAAAGAAAAGTTGAATAGAAAAAGAAATTGAATACAAATGGAAGTGGCATAAAATTAAAAATGAAAGTTTATTCAAGAAACCACTATACCTTAACGATCTATTTAGAAATTAAATAAAAAAGGAAGTCGAATGGAAAAGAAAATTGAATAAAATGGAAGTTGAATAGAAAAAGAAATTAAATAAAAATGGAAGTTGAATAGAAAAGAAAATTTAATAAAAATGAAAGGTACAGTGGTTTCTCGAATAAACTTCCATTGTTAATTTTATGCAACTTCCATTTTTAATTTTCTACAACTTTCATTTTTATTTTTATTCAATTTCCTTTTCTATTCAACTATACCTTAACGATCTATTTGGAAATTAAAGAAAAAAGGAATTGGAATAGAAAAGAAAATTGAATAAAAATGGAAGTTGCATAAAAGTAAAAATGGAAGTTCCATTGTTAAATTTATGCAAAGGAAGTGGAATAGAAAATAAAATAAAATTAAAAATGGAAGTTCATTCAAGAAATCACTATACCCTAACGATCTATTTGGCAATTAAATAAAAAATGAAGTTGAATAGAAAAGGAAGTTGAATAAAAATAAATATGGAAGTTGCATAAAATTAAAAATGGAAGTTGCATAAAATTAAATAAAAATGGAAGTTGAATGGAAAAGGAAACTGAATAAAAATGCCGAATAGATCGTTAAGGCATGGTGGTTTCTCGAATGAATTTTTATTGTTAATTTTATGCAACTTCCATTTTTATTTTCATTCAACTTCTATTTTTATTCAATTTCTTTTTCTATTTAACATCATTTTGAATAGAAAA